>JAHZMX010000069.1:0-20150 GCA_027743895.1 Seira musarum
TTTCGTTGGCAGGTTTGAGTAAAAGTTCTGCCGAGCATGATAAACCTAAAATTGATGAAGATAGTTTTTTGCTACCTAATTATTATTTTCGTGCAATACAAAAAAATGGCAATTTTAAATTATTCAGTAAATTCCATTTCTCCTTACTTGTGAATGAAATAAAAGCAGTGAGTAGGCATGAAATATATTGTGTAGCGATAGGAAAATTGTTCCATAAAATTCAAAATCAGTCGCACAAAAATGTTGTCAGAATCAGCTTAAAATATACTATTTGTAGTATTATTACGTGGTTGTTCACTTGTGCTTTCGCTGAATGAAAAATTGTTTTTTATTAAAAATGAGAAATAAAAACCATGAATGTGAATGGTTATGCGTGGAAGGTGAAGGCAGTTGGTTTCATGATAGATTAAAAAACCCATGTCTGTTTGTTCACTCTTGTTTTTGCTTTTGGAATATCCTTTCGCTTTCATACTCTTCAACGGTTTTCCTGCGATAGAATATGGCAAAGTATAAATAAAATGTAGAGTTGGACCTTGAACCAGTACAAGTTTTTATTATCCATTGTTGGATTATGGTTGTGCAAAGAAAAAAGTAGTTGGGAAGAAAAATGAGTACAAATAAGACTCAACAGGTTCGTATGTCCTTTGTCAAAGTCAGAGCTTTCATGAAGTAATTTTTGCATCAGTGAATCTTATTACAAGATTCAAGGACTGTGTGCCGTGTGCCGGCAAACAAAATCTATCACTCTTTTTGTGTAAATTAAACAAAGTCTTTTTATTTTTATCATTTTTGGTAGCAATAATTTGACGTAGCTAAATATCAAACCAAATCCACATCATTTAATAGAAATAAAAAATTCTGTGAAACTCATACCTTTGAACATAACATTTTTGCAATTTTTTATGCATGTATCATAAAAATAATTCGTTCTCAAAATTCATTGACAGATATTTAGTACGCAAGAATCATGATATTACCCTTTTTAATGTGTGTTTTAAGTCAAGACCAAAATAAGCCATACGAAATAGTAAATGTTCAGTAGCTTGTTCAAATATCAAAATTATTCTTACTTATTTTATATATGTTCACACTTGCGCTAGCTAATTATGTGCCAAAGCTCTTCTGATTTCTGGAAATGAGTGAGTGGATAGAGTACAGTACATAGCTTTGGAGAGCTAGAGAGCCAAAGCCAAAAAAAGGTTTCATGAAAGCAGGAAAGTACAAGAATAAAGCTTGCTTACAATTTACAAATGGAATAAACAGGCATAACATTTTGCCTAGGCACGGGCATTAAGTGAAATACATTTACACGGGTTTTAATAATTCCTTTAATTTGGGTGAACCATATTTATTGCGTTTTTTCCATAAATGTGGTAAAGAAATTTCGGGTAATAAATAAAAACGCAAGTTCTAACTCGGTAGGTGCTATCATTGTTCGTGCGTTTTACCTATTAAAACTCAATTGATGTAGAGTGGGCGAAAACAGGGTTTTACCTATTTGAACCCGTTTTTGTCCAAACCCAATTTTATCAATGCACAATGTCTATAAATAAGATTTCAACTTCAATGCCCTGAATAACCTTGAATTTGTTGTTCATCGAACAGAAAAAACATGAATGAAGTTTCAGTTTCATGCAGCTCTTCCTACTCATTCTTGTATTTTGCTCATTCCGTCCGACTAAAAGAGGATTTGAGGTCCAGGTCCAGACAATGTAGCACATGCATGGTGTATAGCATGGAGACGACACATGCAAGACAACAAGTTGCTCTACAAACCATTTGTTGAATAACATTTTCATTTGTAGTGCAAGACGGATACAATCTTTATTCACATGCCAATTAAATGTATTAAAAATTGTGGAAAAAATACATTTATTATTTATGTGAATACAACATATTAAGCCGGTAATAAAGCTGGCGCTTTTAAATTTTTTTTCCATGAATTGTGTCTTCAGATAAAACTTCTTAAATTTAACCTGCATGGCACATTATTTGTAGTGAATGAGTGAGAATAACTGATGCTGAAATCTGTTGTTACCTGAAGTTGACTAATTAGTTTTCATGGTGGAATATCGACATACATAATGCTTCCAACTGCGCACTTTTCCCTTCCATAATCACAACACCTCCATAATGCAATAAATATTTAAGAAAAGGAAATGAGGACGTCGTAATTTAATCGATATGTTCCATAGTAAGATTGATTCCAGGGAATACTTTTTTATGAAGCAGTAACAGTTCCAAATTACTGATTTTAGTCATCATCATAATTCATCCGAAGCCTAAGAGCTGCAAGAGGTGTGCATGGGCTTGCTTCAGCCTGAAATCCGAGTGTCCCGAACAATGGGTCAACCTTGTTATTTTAGACATAATTAATTTGACAAGCAGTCGCCAAAATAAAATATACTAATCACAGCAGAGTCCCATTCGAAGAAGGAATGATATCTAAACTTTAAAATGGAATTACATTAACCCGGTTCAATCTAGGATTTTCATAATTCATGCTGGCCAAAAAGGAGTTACGAATACGCCATAAAATTTTGTGTGGTTCAATTCACTTGAGGATATTTTGATAAAATAAAAAAAATTGCATTTATATTTTACGAACTGATTTGGTTAGGTAATAATTCACACAAGGTTTTTTAAAGAAAAAAAATGCACTTAATTGATTGTGTGTGTGAGAGAGGTCTAGGTCTAGTGGAATCGGCTCAAGATCAAAATCAAGAAAAGCTTCGATCATGAAAGCGAAAAAATTTCAAGTAAAGTAAGAACATGATGAATCTGAGCCTAGTTCGTAGGTGAATTGAGTGTGAAAATGAAAGGCAACGAGAATGAATCTTCCAATGAGCATGAAATGGAATTTCGACACTCAAGCTTTGAGTGATTTTGCTGCTATAGTAGGCTGCAAACCACGAAGGATATGTTTTTCATGCATCTCACATTTCTCTTTCGGTCTCATAATCAGTGAAACTAAAAAGGATGGAGACCGAATATAATGTACTACTGTAGCAATGCAATGATAATGATGTAATTTTAACACATGTGTTGATGCAAGTGTATGGAACCATTTGATAAATTCATTTTCAGTGCGATCAAATCAAACTTGATGTCGTCGGGTTACAAAATTATTCCGTCATCAAAAATAAACTCTGATCCATAGACAATTCACACTTGATTCATATTTATAGTCTCAAAACTATTACTTCTTACACAAAACTAAATGTAAATGAATTAAGATTACGAATATGATATTTTTGTGTTGAGTTAAATTATCAATAGAAATGAATTAAATATCTTCAGTTCATGCAGCCATGATTAGTAATGTTGTACTAGACTAGAGCATTCTAACAAATAATTGATAAATACTGTTACATTCGTATTAACACAGTCCTTTTGTAATTCTATCGTTACTTAAGTATTTTTTTGGGGTAGTTCAAAATGTATTTTTCGTATTTAATGGAATAGGGAAAAATTAGTCGGGTAGCTCAGTCAATCAAGCTATGTTCAATCCGGTTGTAGAAGGGAAGGAACGACATGCACCTCCACTTTCACTCTAATCTGTAGTTTTCGATCCAAACACCGCCGTCTTCTGCATTTTCACCGCCTGACTCCGCCTATCTGAATCTGGAAGGCTCTTCCATTCAAAGTTCTGGTCAAGTAAAAACACCTCGTCTGTTGGGAGGTAAATAACAGGCATTGGTAATGCCACAACGAAAACTGTCGAATTAGTTGCATGCTCGAGCCGTTGTGGTTCTGGTTTCTTCACTGCGGGCATCAATTGTTGCGGTTGCATTTCCGGGATGGAGGCGACATGAACACGATCTTCTTTTCTTGCTGGATTACTCGCAGGTAAGGGGCGATTCCATTCAGACGCTTCCATCGGGTGGGGCTCCACTGGTTTTGATGATGAAGGGAGATTTTGAAAGGTCACACTCCCGTCGTTTGTTTCAAAATCTTGTGGGGGTGAAGGCAATCTCGGACTGTCCAGATGATTAGGAGTAGGAGCAGTAGTAGTAGCATCCTCCATTTGATTAATAACAGTTCTGTTGCCTGAAAGTACAGGATACTCCATATCCGCGGGGTCAAGTCTATCCAGGAGCACTTTCGGCTGATGCTTGAGTCGTATGTGCTGATCTCGATTGCTTTTCAGCGTAAAGGAAGTTGCGCAGATTTGACATTGAAATTGGCCAGCACCTTCAGCCTTATGTCGGAGAATATGATAACTAAGGGCACGCCTCGAATTAAACTTTACTGCGCACATGTCACACTTAAAGCGGCGCCCACCACCTGATAAAAACAAACGAGTACGTCCAGAATAAGTCAACTTTGATCATTCCTATAAAATTTGTTCGTAGTTCGTACATTATTTAATTGATAATGTTTATCCTACCTGAGATTTTTGAATGACATTTCTCGTGACGGCGGAGCTTCGATGACGTTGGAAATTGTGCATTGCACACGTCGCAAACATAGAACTTCTTGCCGGAACGAACAGGGACGGGATTAGCCAAATCATGGAGTCCACTTTTCTGCTTTGTTGAAGTAGATACATCAACGGAATTATCCGAACGAGCATCATTTTGAGGATTGGGGGCAGGGGTGGACGAACCTTGACCTAAAAAAGATAACATATTTTAGAATAGTTATCCCAACATTCTCTGAACATTGTGGAATTAGATTATTTAACCTGTAGCTGTGTGCGACAGCAAATGAGCGCAGAAATACGACTCATTCGCAGATTCCTCGCCGCATTTTCGACATTTAAAAGATTGGCAATCCCCACTCCCCTTGTGAAGACAAAGGTGATGAAATAATATTCGGTTGTTATTGAATCCCGCATCGCACTGGGAACATTTGGTAAGGTTGCCACCTAAAAAATGAAATGAACAAGCAAAAATATTTCTCTAATTAGAACTATTTTGTAAATATTAAATTGTTCTCTTTGGAAAATGGATATGATTGTAATACAAAATAAGATTTTAAGACCCGCTGACCTGTATGACATTTGGAGTGTGATTTAAGGGCTTTACGAGATGTGAAATGCATTTTACAAATTTCACATAGAATCCGCCCTCCAACTTTATCGTTCTCATGAATGGTCATGTGATATATCAAGCTCTTTCGAAATTCAAAAGATTTTCCACATGTTTCACAAGTGAAACGTTTTAATTTTCTCTTCTTTTTGCAAAACTGGTGAAACGGGATAGTGTCCTTGGAACGAAACCGTGATCGACAATTCCTGCACCGGTACCGATTGGGATTACCATGGATAATGTAGATGTGAGGATACGTAACAACACTCGTGTTAGAATCTTCAGAAAGGTGATCGTGGTTGTTGTTGTGGTTGTGAACTTGGCGACGGTGATAAGGTAATGAATTTGCAGAATTGAATCCTGCCCCACATTCCGGACATTTGATGAGTTTGCCGATATTACCTAATGAATCAAACGAACCGCATTATATTTACAAATCCAAATCAGTATTGATGCAATTGATGCACTGGATGACTAGACCAGAGGGATCCTACTAACCTTGATGGATCCTAGTGTGTCTTTCAAGGTGGGAAAGATATCGGAATTTCATTTTGCAGTTGTTACACTCATATTTTTTCTCCTTCAAGGACGCTGCATGTTCCCGATGGATGTGTTTCAACAGGGATTTTTTAAGGCAAAATCGAAGACCACAGTCTTTACAAATATGAAGATTCTCAAGTCCGGGGTTCAACTGCTGCTCACCAGTTGGAGGCAAAACCAAGGGATCATCTGTATTTGAAGTGCTTTCATTGACTCCCGAAGAAAGGTCACGATTACTTGTAGTTGTCTTCATTTTTTTCGTTGTTTTCCTTTTCTGCTCAATAATCTTCACAACTTCTTCAATCCTTTCATTCGTCTCTTGTCTTGTCTCGTACAACGTCATAGAGCGGGTTTTCCTCCTTGTGTCCTGAGTCGACGTTGACGATGGGGAGACACAGACACTGTTTTCCATTTCTGCTTCTCGTTCTCCATAATTTCTTGGCGGAGAGGAGGGTGGAAGTGGAACTGAGCCTAAGCTGGCTGCAATGACTTCCTGTTCGTTCTCATCCGCTTCTTCATCTTCATCCTGTACGACCCATGGTGGGACTGGAACCACCGTTCCGTCAAATTGTATAAAAGCTGACAAGTCATTCTCCACAACCCATGGTGGAGCTGATATCACCGTCCCATCCCCATCCCCTTGTTTAAATGACATGACCCAGGCTCCAACTGAAATGAAGTGGAATGATCTTGTCGGTACCAGTGGTAGTCGTCAGTCAGTCGTCATCGTTTTATAAGTAAAAACTTCCCTTATATAATGGGATTAGTTAAAGTATAATTAAATGCTTAATTGAAATGATAAATCTTGGATGTACTTACCTACTTACCTGTCGTTATTGTTATTGTGGTATTTAAGGTTAGAGAAATGCCAAAACTTAAGATTTTATTTTATGTTGTGATTCTGAACACGTGGACTATAAATGCGGCTGCAGCTGTACTGCTGTGCACAAACAAGTGCAAGTGTCAGTGAACATGTGGTTTCGCGGGTTCAGAATATGAAAAGAAGACTTTGTCTACTGCATGCAATAATGTGCATTATTGTGCATTGCATGATTTCCATTTTTGTAATTTCATGCACAGGAATTTTTGTTTTTAGGTTATAATATATTAAAATTGATTGATTGATACAATAAACGATTACTGAAAATGAATTACGAGAAAATGGTAACATGATTAAAGATGAAAACGCGAAATGATCACATTATGAATTTGTCAGTGAAGTAATGAAAGATAATGATGTTGATGTGATAATTGAGATTTAATGAGCTTATAATTAGAATGCAGTAATTGATGATGACTGACATGATGTTTTATTGTGCAGGTAATACATTTAGAATCAATTTTCGAAGACTACACTATTGCAGGCTTGCCAATTGCTGTGAAAAATGATGACGATGGAGTTGAAGCGGCATCCCGGAAACCAAATACATAATGTGCACTCCCAGTTTTAGTCAGAATCAATGTTCTTCACTAAAAACCTCATGAAGTAATTACAGAACCAAAGAATATTCATAAAAAATGTTACTTAAGGGGTGATAAAAGACACGTTCGTTGAAAAATTAAGACGGGTATTCTGGCTTAAGCCACTATAAGATACGGCGGCAATAGTTTAAGATGTTAAAAGGGCGACAAAACGTACGCCACAATAAAAACTTAGCCACTATACAGTTGGCCACTATAAAACGGAATTTAACATATAAAATCCTATCTTGAAATCCGGGCGGGAAGAAATATAGACCACTATAGATATGCGCCACTAAGGAGCAGGCCACTACAGACAGACTCGACTGTACTTTTTCACAAAAGTCTTCTTGAGGTTTCAATCTAGAAAATAGAAATGATTCAAAGGAAACGGAAAAGAAGAGATGATGTGAATTATCTCTCTCCATTTTAATACTATAAACTTGAGGTTTGCATTTTGCATGGTCCCTTTGAAGGCACGTTTTTTGTTTACAAAATGAAAGTGGAAGTGTGCTCATGCATGCATGAATTACAAAAAGGAAAACTTGAAATGCGAGCTTGAAAAGTTAACAATACGTTGGATGTAATTTCTCCAGCGGGGTTTTTCATGCTTAGACTTGCAGATTTAAAACAAAATGCATTATATATGATCGTATCGTATGCTAAAGAAAGTGCAACTTTGTAATGGATTTCCTTTTCTTTTCCAAGAAGAGAGATGAATCGTAGAAAGAAATTAAAGTAGTTTAAAGTAAAACTCTTTACTTTAGTAAATAAATAAATTCTTCCAGTTGCATTGTTTGCAAATCATTATTCCAGAAATTTCAAATGCTTTTTGACTACCTTTTTTTAAAGGATAATGTGAGTCAGTCAAACGGAAATTGTGTATCAAATTCATAGTCAAATCAAAATATAATGTGTAGATGGTCACGATATACTTTTGTGAAATCAACTGAAATTTTATATAATTAATCAAACACGGCACACAACCTTGAATGTTGGTTAGATTTTTTGTGCTTGTAACCAATTAAATGAGCTTAAAACTGTGCATAGTATACAAACACTAAAGGTTACATAGAGGTTTGTCAAATAATTCAGATCCAGACCAAATTGTTCATTGACAAAACTATAAAACTACATCAATAAAGTGATCAATGAGAAAGACAACATTCGCGTGTTTGTTAAGTTGAAAAAAACAATTGAGCCTAAAAAACAACACCTTCAAAAACAATAGGAAAGATCCAGCAAGATTTATATCGTACCATAACTAATAATAAGGCAGCAAAAAATGGATACGATTCATAGTTTAAAAATAGAACATTTTATACTTTTTCTATCAAATTCTGATCGTTTCCCTTTACGTAACGAACAACTCTTTTGGTGCATTTCCGCTTCATCGCTTTGAAACTTCTAGTTTTTAGTTTGCATTCACCTCATTCCTGGAAAATATGTATACCTAGATTGTTCGAAGGTTATAAGTAAAGTACTAAGAATTGCTGCCTACATAACTTGTTTTGTTCGACAAAGGGTGTTTGCTATTTACAAAGAACAATGAAAAGTCTTCTGTTCAAACTTTAGTATCCATCACCAGGAGCTATGTGAAATTACAGCTTACAACACTCCACAACCTACGATTTTCTTTTGTTTTTGTGAAAATATGGGTGAAGGAGGCCCACATAAGAGCTTCTGTGATGGAAATGGAAGAAAGCAGTGAACATTTTAGGAACCATCCAGATCCAGAGGTTAGAAGAGTAATACTTACACTTACACTTATTTCTTCATAAAGGATTTGAGTAAACAAGAAATTGGAAAACAAGGAGATCCGGAGATCCTCTTCTTCTCTCCTCGCCCCCTTTCCTTTCTACATGTTTGAATATTAAATGATAATGGTGACAAGATGACAGTGATGTGATGTGATGCGATGCACTCACCAAAGCTCTCGTAATAACCGTTGGAAAGTTTCAGCGTTCGCTGAATGTTTTCGTATTATGCGGTGATGAGATCAAGATTCTAATTTTGTTTTACTTGCTCCGGCTACGTCCTACCAAAATTTCATTTTCGTCATGAGACAAAAACAAGGCTTTCTATACAGTTTCAAAGACAAACGAAACGTGGGGGACGTCTCGAATTAAAAATTTGTTTTTGGAATTAAGCGAAGGTTACTGAATAAAAAGTAGGTCCTTGAGGAAATGTTAGTGAAAACAGTTTTTATTCTCCATCAAAATTTACAAGGATATTTTGTGGAGGCTTTGGTTTTCTCTCGCGTGATATGAGTTGGTTAAACAGTAATTTTTAGAAGCAAAAGACTAAAGGGTTTTCGAAAACATGCCTTTGGTGAAAACTTGCATCAAGCAAATAAATAGATGGATAGTTGCATTTGACAGGTGAATTTGGGCTACTAAAACTTCAAATTCATACCATAACATTATAACCCAAGGAAAGATGGATGAAAGATGAATATGAATATTATGCACATACACGGCAAGAAAGTAAGCACCGAAGGCTGTTATTCCCTCCGCGCTGTAGGTGTGCCAATCATTCGCAACCAGGTCTGAATCTGAAACGATCCAATCCACAACACAGCAATATTTGTGGTTACAAAATCTTTCAATTTCATTCCTCCGAAAAGATAGATTCTCCGTATCACACACGTAGGTACATGTCTTTCACAATTTCTCTAGAAAAAAGTGGTGAATTGAATTTCACTAGTTAAGAGGTTACGCAATGATCGTTTTTGTTTCGGTGAAAAACACCATCACACGAATTACAATATTCATTATTCCCAGTAATTAAAATGCAGTTGCCTATTTGAACTATTAGCTTGTGGCGATGTAAAATGTGGCTGAAGCTGAAGTTAGCTCCGGGCATAATACTTTAAAGTGAGATGAAATACAAATGTTTTGGTTGACCTGTTGCCTTCATACCTATCAATATCAAATGTTTAAACTTTGTTGGTTTTGCCTTTCAATAAAAAGTCATGTTATTTTTATGAGTTCATGTCAGCACAATAAATTTTTCAAGGACTTTTGCACAGTTGCTTATAATCATTATGCGCATACTGAACACAGTAAAATCATGATCCATGATTCATTGTCCAATCTCGGAATACACTGTCTGATGCATTGAAATGTGGTTTATGCATCTGTGCTCCGTTTTTGGACTAACATGGGCAGTGGACATGTTACAGCAAATTCTGTCACCGGTTACATGAAGTACCGAGGTTACGTAATTTCAGAAACAGAGGGGGTGATAAAACCTCAAATTTATAATTTGGGGTTGTTAAAAAAACTGTAATGGAATGAAATTGGGGTAAATTAGACCTAATAATTACCGTCTGCACTGGAGTAATTCAATATGAACTTATCGTTAGAATAATTAGTAATTACTAATTGCACTAATTGAAAACGTTTTCATTTTCAATGAGCTAACTATTCATCCTCGTGTAAGCATTTAAACGTCAAATCAACTTTAATAATGATTACATAATCAGTCGAATGATCCGTACTTAAATCCACCTCTCGGAAATTCGAGCACATGCCAAGACGTATGTTCATCAAAATAAAGTCTAATATCAAATAGCAAAAACTGCATAACTCGTCTGGCTTGCTTCCTTCTTTTCACATTCCAGATGCACATTTTTATAAAATAAATTCATGCACGTTGTAAGTAAGTTGTATTCAAATGCCAAAAATTTCAACCTAATGATTTACATGAAGCTTCGAATAGTAAACGAGCCAAAATGGCTTGTCTGTCTCATTGCTCATACACATCAACTGACGCTTTTGTATCTAAATTTTTTTTGAAACATCCCAGATTTCCAGCTTAAAAACTGTCAAAGTTTTTAAACCTAACGATAATGATCCTCTCAAATTTCATCATTGCCCATGCCATATTGTTTACTTCGAAATGTTGAATTTTGAAAAAAATACCAATCAATCTTCACGAAACAAAGTAAGCGTGTTTGCTTTTCCTTTCAATACAGATACTACTACGCCATTTACAAGTTTGCTATTTTTGAAAATGCCATCCTAAAAAAATAAGCTTTGTACAATTTGCTTTAATATAATGTGTATGAGCAATGAGACAGACAAGCCATTTACAAGTTTGCTATTTTTGAAAATGCCATCCTAAAAAAATAAGCTTTGTACAATTTGCTTTAATATTTCATACATGATACCTACCACAAAGAGCACGAACGAGAAGAATGGGTGTACTCTACTGTTTTAACAAAATGTTTTTCCTGAAACAAATTTAATCTGATTTTGTGAGAACCCAATCTAGGTCTCATTGCCCCCGACCACGGAAAAGGCTATGAACTTTAAATTATTCAAGTAAGTACATACGTACATACAGTCCGTATCGTAAACAATGCGTGAGTCTGGTTCTAGTTCTGGTTTGGCTGTCTTTTTTTTCATGAAAAATTAAAGCCTGGTGATGTGATTTTTAAAAAGGAAGTTGTTGACAAGCGGCACTCTTTCTTCTTGCGAATTGTTTCTCTTTCAAAGGGATTAAGTATTAGAGAAGAATAAGTACAAACTTTTTTATTTAAGCCTTGGCATTAAATGTCGTTTTTCAAAGATAGTTTTTTTTATTAAAGAGTGATTTATCAAAAAAGAACTATCGTGCTTTATTCTTTAGTAAAAAATACGATTTTTACAAACTAAGCCAGTGCTGCCACTGCCTACGAAATAAAGTCTTTCAATTCGAACCCATCCATTTTAATACTATGAACACACATCTTGCATTCTATCACTACCCCAATCCCGACTTGACATTCCAAGGTCTCAAGTCTATCGCCTTCTCTCTTACGTTACTTATTGTTCCAAACAAACTTCAAGAAATAAAGCGAGTTCTTGTGAGCGAGGTAATAAATGAGTTACTACAAAAGAAAAAAAACTATCGTGCTTTATTCTGTAGTAAAAAAATACGATTTTTACAAACTAAGCCAGTGCTGCCACTGCCTACAAAATAAAGTCTTTCAATTCAGACCCATCCATTTTAATACTATGAACACACATCTTGCATCCTATCACTACCCCAATCCCGACTTGACATTCCAAGGTCTCAAGTCTATCGCCTTCTCTCTTACGTTACTTATTGTTCCAAACAAACTTCACGAAATAAAGCGAGTTCTTGTGAGCGAGGTAATAAATGAGTTACTACAGAAAACTGAAAAGAACATGGATACATGGATTGAGAATCAGGATGACGATGATTTCCATGATTCATGTGTAATGAAATGTAACACGCATGTGTAAAGCCATTTTTATTGTTAGTTATTATCCCTACTTTATACTTACTTAGTAGTACCACCACCACTACCCCAACAAAATCGATTGTGAAACTTTTTCTCGATAAAAAAATTTAATGTTGCCTCATCGTAAAGAAGATTTCCTTTTTTCCTTTTCACAAGATTCTTCTCAACTCTCATCTCAACCCGGGCAGATCAGGCCAACCCAGGCTAAACCAAGCCACTCTGCTTCGCTCACATAAAGTAAAATGAAAGGATAATTCACTTTCTCATTCATGTCATGTTTTGACATCCAAAGAAGCGTCGACTAGAGAGATTTAAAAGTTTTCGGAACGAATGAATAAAGATATATGTATGTATACGTGCATATAATTGCTGAATTTTTGCATTAAAAGGTGTAAAGGAATACGTTATTAAAAACAATCCGAAATTGAATATAATATCGAAAACAAAGCTTATCATTTATGTAAATTTTCCACTGTCACAGTGCAATCTTCTTCAGGCAACGCTCGTCCAATATCTCCAATGCAATGCCATGGCTTTCCATGTTTCTGACACTCGCTTAATGAATCAAGAAAATACTGTTGAATCTGACAAGTTCATTAATTCATAAATATACAAACAAAGGCGGGAGCCCACGCAAAGAATTCCCATGCTTCAGCGCACCGAAGTTACAATATACACTTTATAGTTTTCCACTTTGCCTGATTTGATCTGATAAACGAAGCAGCCAGAGACAGGGAAGCAATTCTATTCAATTGGATTTACCTTCTTTGATTTGACTTTGAAAATGATGTGATGAGTTCTGACTTCTGAGACATTTTCAAGTGACATCTTCCATCTGAAAAATCCACCCTTTGTCTTCGCAATTAAGAATATGAGTCCTCTTATCATAACATCGTTAAAACGAACGACAATGGAAACGACGTGTATGGTACCCTCCCAGTTTCACACAGAGCAAAGTTCAGTTCAGCGTTCAAGTTTTCCTTCTCGCACGTACTAATTGTAAGTAGGTAGCTATCTCAATTTAAAAAAACTTTTTTTTGTCTCCTTTTGTTCTTGGAGATTACTTCATGCTGTAGCTGTAAGCCTGGAGCGTTCACGAGGCAGCTTATTGTCCTTTCTATAAAAACTTTTTTCCCTGAAATGAATAAGTGCTCTAAATTACACGGTAGTAAAGTTCCTCTGGCATTCTTTTAAACTGCAAACCAAATTAGGTACTATACTTAAACAGTTGCATATTTCGACATCTCATGTTTTTAAAATTTGGATAAGTGTAGGATTTTTTTGAGGTTCCAAAAAGCAAAAGTGGTCTCATATTTTAGCTTTTGCACTACACTGCAGCAACAGCAACAAAGACATAAATCATTTCTGTTTATGTATTACATTGGGCTTGTAAGGAAATGTAATAATCTTATTTTACGATCATGATCACGAGCATGGCTTGCATAAACCTAGCAATTAAACAGTAGGGCGGGAGTTAGCATATTTTTTCCGCTTCACATTCATTATAGCGTTTTTTATGGGAAACATGAAACTCGAAAAATCCAGATCCAGATCCCGATCCTGGTCATTTTGTTTTATTCCACTCCACAAGCCATTTTCATTTCCAAACTCTGAGATTCGACTTTAATAGTGTTACAGTCACCTCTCCCGCCTTCGTTATACATAATAGAAGAATCCAGATCCAGATCCCGATCCTGGTCATTTTGTTTTATTCCACTCCACAAGCCATTTTCATTTCCAAACTCTGAGATTCGACTTTAATAGTGTTACAGTCACCTCTCCCGCCTTCCGTTATACGTAATAGAAGTAGTAGTAATGCAAATGAATCATCATATCAGAGAGGTAGAAAGCTAACCCGAGTGTATGCTTAATAAGGTCATTTTTGTCCTTTAACAACTTCCTCCGCCTTTTTCTCCCCTACATAATAATATTGTGACATTTTTATTCTCCCATTTACATAGGGAACATTACCATTCTTGTCTTCCGCTCTGCTCCCATTTTTCTCGCTCTACTCCCCTATAACTCCTACTTAAAGGTTACGAGCAGGACGTTTTTGATAATATGATCCTTTGCTGCTTGACTGTAACACTAAAATTCTTTTACTGCATTGTTACATTTTGTTTCTGGAGCAAAAAAAAAATGTCGCTTTCACCAATAAAATAATCATGATCATATCAGTTTTACGAATGCGTTTTCGTGTAAAAGTTCTTGCATGGTAAGCTCCAGATTCTGGCAAATATATTCTGCATCAGATGCCTCTGTTTTTGTGGGTGGTGTTCCTGGAACTGCTTGTTAGGAATTAGGATTAGGACATGAAACCATTTCGCATAAGAAATGTTGAACGCATGTTCATGCGTCATTATGTACCTGGCAGTTTTGGGAGAGGTTATAAAGGAAGTATTATTTGGCAAAATTTTTACAATGCAATTGACTTTGACAGAACAAATCAATTAGGAAATTTTTAACAGTGAGTTCTGAATCATAAAATGTTAAGGTAAAAATTTAAAAAAATGATTGTTTGATTGGCTTTGTGTTGCATCATACAAACGGATGATCTATTTGTGTGTTTGTCACAAGATATGATTTAAAACGGAACATGATTTGTTACACAGATTGAATAATTTATACTCTAGTTGGTATCGCTTGTTTGCACTCATTGTTTTGCACTAACATTTCCATACAAAGAGCACATCTAGAATCATCTGCTTCATAATTGCAGTAATTCTGCAAGTGAGTCACCATAATCATTGAAATCATTTCCATTATGATTATGTACTACTATATCCTATCCTATTGCCCTATCGTCTCATTTAGTAATGCACTTGGCTTCCTTTTTCCATTTTAACGATAAAATAAGAAACCCTTTCGTAACGATACGATTATTGACATCATCATACTATACAGTAATCCCGTTTTCAGTGTCTTCCCCGCCCCTGCATCCAATTTCGTAGCTTTTTGTTTGTTGTCTTCTTGCTGCTTCTGCTGCTAAAGGAGAAATGAAAGTTGGAAATAGGGTATTTACTTTTAATACGGAACAGACCGGAATGGATGGTGAAAATTGGAAAACAGTTATGTCGACGACGAAGGGAAAGATAAACTTGAACATCACATGACATCACATCGGTTTGATGAAATATGAACGCATCATTTACATTCGTTCCATCGTTAAATCTGCATGAAATCACCTCAGGAGGGATTACATTCGTTTCTTATGTATCTGCTGGTGTAAGTAAATGGGATATTGATAATTCATTCTCTTCGTTTTAAAATGCATGAGCACCGAAACTCTCAAAACCTGTTTTATTCCACTTTAACACCTCTGCAACTTGAGAGTTAACCTATGCATACTTACATATGCATATACTTACATGACATGGAAAAGAAAATGTTTTTGGATCATTTATGGCTTCACCAGAACAGAACACCGTTCGAAGTTTATGTGCGATGCGATCTAATCTTTCGTACGCGAAAAGTCTGCAAGTTTACACATTTTACGTCCTCGACCCTGAAATTTCCCTTTCGGCAACAGTAAACTTTTTAACTAGCGGGTGCATGCAACACTTATTCACTTATTTTTATACTCGTACCATAACCCATATCATATTCCCGAATGAATATACTTGACAAGACCACGTACGTTTCTTAGTAGAAAGCGTAAGCACAGCACGACACCTTCAAATTCCCGTGGGAGAGGGCTTATCAAAGATATGAAAATGCCTAAAAGCCCTATAAACACGTACGTTTCTCAGTAGAAAGCGTAAGCACAGCACGACACCTTCAAATTCCCGTGGGAGAGGGCTTATCAAAGATATGAAAATGCCTAAAAGCCCTATCGTTTATTTTAGCTTTTTTTTTTATAAAAAGGAAGTACTCTTTGAAATACATATGCAGTTTGCCCAAGAGGGAAAAGCATGATAAATGCTACCTCATTAAAGGGACTTTGCTGGAACTGTCCTACCTCACTTACTTAAAATATTCTGGGGCAGAAAGAATAAAACTTTTTTTTAGTTTCTTCGAATGACTTTTGTGTGAGATACTCAATAAGTATTTTTTAAGTTGAGGTCTGGCCTGGAATTTCTTAATTAAGCAACAAAATATTATCTAGCCTCAGCAGAACTCATTAAAAAGTTTTTAGTAATATTTATGCCTTTCATAAGCTAAGCTGAACCCTTTAAAAAGTTTTTTTATATGCTGTACACATGTTTCCTATGTACTTTTTTACTTTTGCAGCAAAAAAAAACTGCATTCCACAAAATCTGGGAGAGAAACCGAGGCCAAAACCAAATCTAACCCTCTCAACCACACACTAAAAAACCGAAAACGATACCATTTTCGAATTCTCTTTGCCTTTTGAGACTTTGAAAATATAAAAGTGTCAGAATAGCTTGGCTCAGTCTGTCTGCTGTGAGATGAGATGAAATGAAGTTACAAATGTATGGAAGAAAGAGAGAAAAACTCTATTGAACTTACGTAAGTAAACTACATAAATATTTAGACCTGGAACGAGTTGAATTCACTCAGTTGTTTGGTTAAGGAAGTAAGATAAATAGCCTAGTTCATCTTCAGTTCACGTTTTTCTCAAGTGCAACATTTTCCCACTCACTTAAGACAGTCAATATTAAAAGCACGCATTTTACGTAATATTTCCAGCGATTTGCATGTCTAAAAGCCAAAATAAATTACCTACGCTTCGGCATCCTTTTTTCATGTTTTGATGGTATTACTTGGTTGAAATGTCATTTTGACTGGTCTTACCGTAGTAGACCCAACGTTTTATTAAGACGATCCTTTCAGAGAACGCTCAAGAATATTTTTTATGTGGGTCGGGAATTCGAGAAGTCTTTTATGATTGTGATTGTGACGTGACGTGACAAGAAAAAATGTTGTTGATGCTACAATCCATAAAAAAAGGTTAGTTTTTCGTTAAAGATGAGGATATTTTGACAAGTGAAAAAGGGTTGTTTAGGATTTCATGTTCTCTAGTCGTCAAATAAAATGATCGTTTTGAATTTTCTTTTCATTGTCAAAATGTAAATCGCTGATAAACATACATGACCATGGCATTCACATCACTCCTTTTTAGCTATCTCTAGTCATCCATTTGAGTACACGTCTCTGAGCGATTATAAAATGCTTTTTACTATTTCTACTACTGCTTCTACTATTACTATCTGGGGTAGTAAGTAGAGGCCCATTAATGTGATGGGAAAAGAAGCGTTGCGTGATTCGGACTGAATTAGATTTAGATACAAAGAAAATCCATGGAAAAATATGCTTTTCACTCCCACGTCCATCTTCTACCAACTACCACTGACTGAGCAGTAGCAATGGAGTGGACAGTTGATGGATTGAATTTAAAGTTAAAACGAAAAAAAACCCCGATGGTGCTATGTGATAACATAGGTACAATGTTTGGGGATCGCTTCAATGCATTGAAAGTAATGAAAATGTAACGAAATCGGGTTCCAGTTGCCCGAAGGATGGAACCAGCTTCAAAAATTTGATTTAAAAGTACTTACGCAAATATTGGTTTGAGATTTCATAACAAGAGGTATATTGGTTGATTCAAATTATTAAATTATTTAGATAAGTCCGGTAGAAAATGATAGGATATTTTGAAATTGGTGGACAATAACCTTATTCAACCCCTATCATAATTCATATAGTATAAAGTTTCGAGTCAAAATTCGTGTCATCTAGTTTCGACTCAATCCATTTTTAATAAGAAAGATAAATTCAATGAAAAACACGAGTGGTTATGTTGGATACGAGAAAGAATTTTATGCCTTAATCAGCATCAAAAGCGTCAAAGGCGTCAATAAACCATGTGCTTCTAAAATGACGTGAATGAATGTTTTCGATACATCATCATCGTCATGCACAAAATGCGACACATGGATGTGCTTGCTTGAGAAATCTTGTATAGTATGCTGATCGCTGTAAAGTTTTGAGTCAAAATTCATGTTATCTAGTTTCGACTCAATCCATTTAATAAGAAAGATAAATTCAATGAAAAACACGAGTGGTAATGTTGGATATGAGAAAGAGTTTTATGCCTTAATCAACATCAAAAGCGTCAAAGGCGTCAATAAACCATGTGCTTCTAAAATGACGTGAATGAATGTTTTCGATAATTAAATTATTACCCAACCAATGTCAACATCAACAAGTCAAAAAGGTTCGGTTTCCGCAAAAACTCAAAAAAGAGAATTTCGAGAACTTGGGAAAAATAAATAACTGTAGCAAATTGTAAATAAAAAAAAGTACAAAACATGCATACATTTTGGGAGCAGAGCACTCAACTCAACTCAACCATGCTCACCATCATCATTCGCATTCATCAAATTACTCAACAGATGCTCACGGCTTAATTGCTATTGCGTAAGTGTGTATAGAGCTGTCGAATGACTTTTGATGAGAAATAGTTCCGCAGCATTGTTTTGTATTTATTTATTGCATTGTTTCCAGATGGGGAGTGATCATTTCATTCATTTATATGGAGTGACAACTGAAAACACCCGCTTTTTTCCAATCCAATGAACGGCCAAACTCTTCTGATCATTAAAACTCTATTTCTACTTTATGAATGCGAGGGTGATATAAGGCGACAATGAGCTTGAGTTTGGACATTGTCCAATTCTAATTGACATTTGTTAGAGTTCCAAGTTCCAAACAAAATCCCATGACCAAGACCAATACCAATGAAAAGAAAAGGCTTTGTAAAAATTGCATTATTTTGGAATATGGAAATGACCTACGAAACGATTCAATTTTACCATTTCTCAATGTGTTCAATATTGTAGCCGCTTCGGCTCAAGGTTGACAACACAAACAGCGTAGCATTTGGCTTGTCAAGTAATCCCATGTATCACTTCTGTCCATCTATAGGTACGCACGGGCAGAGTAATTGAAAATGTTTGGTGAATGCAAATAATCGAATTGAAACTGAACTTACCAAAGTATAATATTTGAGCATAAAAAATCCATCGGTAAGTTTTTTTCCCCGTTCCATACCTAATATTGCACTTTAATAAAAGTTGGATCCATTACTGGAAACGGCAAACGTTACATTTCTCGAGATTACACGTAATGGAGAAAGAAAGAAAGAAATAAGCATCCCGTCGTGATGTTTGAGAGTCTAGCTTGACTTTAACGAGTATATATTGAAGGGGTAAATTTACAAAATGAGATTATATTATCCACTAGGCTCACGAAAATCAGACAAAAAAGTGGGCTTTGTTTGTTCTTCACAAATGTATTATGTTTCGGCGTGGGACTAGTAAAAGGCAAATTCAATTTGAGTAATGAAAGGAGAAAGCCGTTGCCGTTACCCACTTTTGTATTCCAGGCGTTCACAATTCACAACAACACAACTTTAACACAAGGTGGGTGTGGATGAGGATGATACCGCACAGTCAAGTGAGAGAATTTCGTTTTTCGGGCTTTTATGTGATACGTTGTTGAAAATTATGGGAAAATGAAATTGTCTTTAAACGCGACCGACTCTGAGACATGTCCCTAGGATGCCATTTTTGTGTTTATGTTTATAGGGAAATCAAGAAAATGTATATAATTCATGAAACCACTGTCAACATATTTATATACACTTTTAGCTTTCACCAGAACTACTAGAGATACAGATGGAAAAACTAATTTGATTTTGATTTATAGAAGTTTCTGGAGCCTTTGTAGGCACTTAATTGATGCTCCAGTGATTCGGAAAGGTATTCATCATGCCAGCTATAGTAATTCCACCAACACCAAAGGAAATACAAAATTGAAACAGCATACAATGCAGAACAGTAGTTTTCCACTTAATATTTAGGTGATTGCCTTAGGTATTCAGATTTTTAGAAAAAAAG
>JAHZMX010000070.1:0-18154 GCA_027743895.1 Seira musarum
CGTTTACTTCACTTTTTGTAATTCAGGGAATTTGGGCTTTTGCACATGAATGAGTTGTTGTAAGTGAAACATACTTGACGATGACGGCATATGCATCTCTATCTGGGAAGCAGTAATCGGGCTCATTGTTGCTATTGAAGAGAGGAAGTTTGAAAGCCACAGATTTTATGTTCAGCATTTGCATAACATAGTCCATTCTCCGAAAGAATAAAACATCCTCTTTTTTAGCAACAAACATCTTCCAGATCCAAAGAAAATGAGTTTGTTAGAAGCCAAACCAGAACCAGAAAACGAACGAAAAAGACCTAACTCCTCGAGGCCGAGGCGGTCAGTGGTGCAAAAATTCATTCTTTCTATTTTCTTCCTCTTTCTTATTCATTGCGCTATTGAGGTGAACATGGTCGGTTTTATAAATGTGTATGGTTTTTTTTTCTTGATCCACAACAAAAGATTGTAATACAATAAAAATAGACCGCTGGTTAAGCTCTCTGAAAATCCCAAACCTGAAGTAAATGTTCCAGAGGACGAGAAAAGAAAACCGTCCTTGTATGCTTTACTTTCTCCTACGGCGTCATTCGTGTACGGGTCATATATTCTTCAAAACATCTTGGCGTATTCCTTGTGAAGCTAAAACGAAGCCACGCCACAACACAACGCTATGTCATGTCAAGCTTTCACTCAATCGCTTTTTTTCTTCTTCCACATGCCCTTAGCTAAATAAAGTTAATCCATTTTCTTAGATCTTTTGCAAAGAAAAAAAAATAAATGCTTAAGTGTGTATTGCACGCCATCGGCATTATCCCGTAAAAATGGATGAGTCGTTCAAGTTAGAAAATCCTATAAAAGAATATGTTCACTTCCATACACTTCTGCTTATTTCGTTTTTTTTTTTTAAATGATTACCGCAAACGTCTTGAATGACATGAGAAGCGTGTCGTATCCATGTTTTGCATGCTTCCGGCCTACATACACAATTTATGTGGAAGTTTTAGAGCTGCCACGAGAACTACCATTATCATCATCAAATGATCATGATCATCGTGTTTTTTCTAGAAAAAAGCAACACGAGGTCAATCACTTCCATTTTACTGGAGAAACTATGTAGTAGTTTCATGCTTCAAAGAAGAGAAACTACCAGGACTTTTCCTCTGAGACGCAGTAAACCAATGTAATGTAATGTATTATGTACCTACCTATTTTAGGAAAGGAAATGGCTCCGTTATAAATTCATGGCTGAGGAACATTTAGTTCCAGAAAAAATATCTCCGCATTCCACTTTAAAACATCTGTAAAGTCGTCCAGAAAAATGTACTCGATTTTTGAAAAACCGTGTGTCCTTAAAATTAAAGATTGTGATCTATTTGTCCTGATATGATCATAATGGACCCATTCAAGATGGCAGAGTGGAGCCGAAACCATTAAAAAGCATTTTTTCTTTTTTCCCGTAACCTAACAAAGCATCTTGCAATAATACGTGTGTCCTTAAAATTAAAGATTGTGATCTATTTGTCCTGATATGATCATAATGGACCCATTCAAGATGGCAGAGTGGAGCCGAAACCATTAAAAAGCATTTTTTCTTTTTTCACGTAACCTAACAAAGCATCTTGCAATAATCATAATTTATCTACGGAACTTGTAGAAGAACGCAGAAATGAAGAGAACGAAAGAAAGAGAGAGAAGGAACGAGGTCTTGTCTTGTCTTCTTGTGCATTAACCAATTCTAAGGTAAATGTCGAGATAAAAGCTTTCATAAAGAGGGAATTTGCCAAGTTCCTTAGATCTTAACCTGAGATGACCCCTTCTATCTTCAGACCAGTCCAGGAAGCGTAGTACTTCTGTTCTACTTCCAATTTCTTCACAAGTGAGTGAAAAAGTGTAAGTGAGGCAATACACAAAGGACGTGACAAACGGGATATGCTCTTCTTTTTTTTTCTGGTAGTTTCACCAAGAAAATAAATTATGGCTTGCCTCCCATTTTTCCTATCCGTAGTAATAATGTGTGGTTCCTCAAAAATTGATGATGATTTCTCCTTTTTTCCAGTTGAGGCATTTTTTTTTGTTTGAGGAACTCGGTTAGAATGAGAAGAGGATAGTCTGCCATGATATCTCCTTCTCATTTGAAGAAAAAAAAAATCCTAGAGAAAGAAGAAGAGCTAAAGTGCCTTTTGTACAAATACGAATCACTTCCACCATCCCAATCCCATCCCAACAAGTAAAAAGCTCAAAAGAGAATGATCCTTCGGAACGGGCTAAAGTTCACATTGCCCATCACAAGTCATATCCCACCTTAACATCTGTCTTTTTTCATCTTCCTTCTTTCACGCACACATTTATGCACTCATCTCATCTTGTTCGTAGAGGTCCTACTTGAAAACGGAACTTTTTTTTCTAGGGAAAATGTGAAAAGTGAAAAAAAGATCAAGAGAAGAGGAGGGAGAAGTGAATGAGTGAATGTTCCTCCATTATGAAAAAACTTTTTTTCCGTCCTGTTTCCTTTCTCCTGACACATTTTACCGGGAAGATAGACACAAAAAAGTTTTTTTTTGCTTTGCAAGAGTACTACTCATCCCTCTAAAATAGTGGTATTCATGCCATTACTATTGCTATTTTACTTTGAAAGGGCAAATGAAACAGGTGAACAGTCACTACTTTTTTAGAATTCGGTGGAAAAAAGTGAGTGCAGAGGAAGGGCGTTTACTAACCCGGGCCTGGTTTTGTAAAGAAGATGGAAAAGTCGGTTAGTGCTTTCATGGCTTTTTCCTTATTCTCATGAAAAAAAGAATTATACTTAAATGATGGTTTATCACGTTATGCTTTTGTGCCGTCGCCGACTTCTTAAGTAGCTTCGTTCCGTTCTGGTACGATACGATAGAAGGATAGTTTAGGTGAAAAAATAAACTTTTCAATGTTTCCCAGTTGGAATCAAATATCAAGGAATAATTTTACTGGAAAATATTTGGCAACTGCGGGTCTCTCTAGTTCTTGGGCGGGATAGACCAGATGCCAAGGTAGATTTTCTCAATTGCTTTCTACCCAAAAAAGTTTTGAGATCTCGTAGGAATCATTTTTTTTAGAAAACGGGCATTTTCAAACTCATTTCATATGCGAACTACTCACAATGCTGATGCTGAGCTGAGTGTTCACTGTCGTTCAGTTCAGTTCAGAAAGATCGATTTGTTTTCTGTAGATGTTGGACCTCTCGCTTCGTTTTCAATTCTGAAAGAAAACAGAAAAGGGAGCTTTATATATCAAAAGGATCCAAGTCAGGAATGATTCTTCATCGATCAACAATTCTTTTTGAGGAGTTTTTTTTCAATGGAGAGCTGGTGAAACTAGAAACTTTTAATTTGCTAGTTTCTTCTTTTGTGTAGTGTAAGTCTTTTAATTTTTTATTAGGCTTTAAGTTAAAAAGGCTTTAGTAATCAGCGTAAAAAACTGATTTAGACTATAAGTCTCTTATATACCACTAGGGGGGTACAGTTCGGGGGGTTCCCTTGTCAGTTCAGAAAGATCGATTTGTTTTCTGTAGTTGTTGGACCTCTCGTTTCACTTTCAATTCAGAAAGAAAACAGAAAAGGGAGCTTTATATATCAAAAGGATCCAAGTCAGGAATGATTCTTCATCGATCAACAATTCTTTTTGAGTTTTTTTTTTTCAATGGAGAGCTGGTGAAACTAGAAACTTTTAATTTGCTAGTTTCTTCTTTTGTGTAGTGTAAGTCTTTTAATTTTTTATTAGGCTTTAAGTTAAAAAGGCTTTATAAAGATTAAGTTTAAATAAAAAACTTTCCTGTTCAATTGAAATCACTGTTGTAATGTATTTTCCCAATCTCGATTCAATTCCGTGGAATGATCTGATAATGACGCACTTACTTAACCCTCTTTTTCTTTATTTAAAAAAACGAAGTGAAAAACTCATTTCGCAAATTAGCCTGGCCACTCCATCACAATCAGGATCATGCGGGAAGGACGACGCTGACGTGTGTACATATATTATTTTCAATGCGTATCACGTTAGAAGATAAAATTGTTTCGTCTTGTTTTGTGTGTAAAATGTTGAAAAAAGTATTTTCTTGTGTACATTTAATTATACCAAACCAAACCAGCCAGTATTGTGTTGTGGAAGAAAAAGGCCTCCACTATCAGTATTATTATCATCACCCATCTCATCTCATTTGGGAAAGTACCACTGCTCCTACCACTACCACCACTACCAATTTATTTTATTTTTACTAGAAAAACTTTTACCATCTATTTCGATGCTTTCTCCTCTCCTTATTCTTAATCTTTTTGGGTATTGTAGAATTATATTCATGCACGCCTTTGTTGTGTAATTTGACAAAAAAAAACTCTTATGAAAAGTGATTTCTATTTTTTCTGCATTTGAAAAATCCCGCAATGTTGTAAGTAATGCAATTCGAGAAACTTATATATTTTTTCTCTTTCCAGAGATAAATGAGAATGAGCTGGAAAAGGCGGAGCTCGTACATTATTTAAGAGGCTGTAAATAAAAATGGATGATGGTGTGGTATGGTATGCTACGGTCCAGCTACAACAGACCAGACAGGCTCATTTCAATTTTCCCTTTTTTTATAGTTTCCCATGTTTTCACCCGCATTTCCAACAAATTCCCGCATCCTTTTTTTTCTTTACTTAAGTACTTACTTTTCAAGTGCTACATACAATACAGATAGTAGTATTCAATTTGTTTTGCGAGAGAGCGACAAAATAAAAAAAAGTTGTGTTGAGATGTTTACAGTTCAACATTTCTTTTCTCCAAGTCATGCCATGGAAAGCGAAACAGAGAGACGTGTGCAAATAGAAACAAATAGAAACTGATGCTTTAGATCTCCACGTTTCATTTCCTCCCAGGCCAGGCCCGGCTAGACTATACATGAGAACACTAAACCAAGTCCTTAGAGAAAATAAATGCTGGTGCAAATGGTGTCTATATTTCGAAAACAAAAGGGAAGGAGAAGTGTCCATCCATTGTAATTTGTAAAATGAGAGGAGAACCCAGACAAAAGATGAAAGTGCGGAAATGGAATAGCAATAGCAATACAACTAATGGCGGACGTTTTCATTATTTTAAAGTTTTTTTTAACACAATTCCAGTAGAACCGGAATATCGCGTAATTTTAGTCTGTTTACTACCAAAAATATTAATATTTTCATCGAATTTAAAAAAGATGTTCAAGCTTGCCATGTATTGACATATGTAATGCGTCCTTCATTTTTCCCATTCAATTTAAAAGGACAGTTTATAGAGAACATAGTGCAATAGCCTTATATCGCTTAACATTTTATTTTAGATCTAAACTAGTCTGGAAAATGTCAACATCCTTGCTTCACTTTTAGGACAAATTAGATTTTGCAACATGTTAAGTTTAACCTTTTCTTTCAGGCAATTACAAGAAGGGTTGCCAGTAAAACGTGATGTCATGTCTTCATTGGGCACGATGAGATGACGTATTTTAGGTAGACATCCATTTCGTCATTCATGTAAAAATAACGACTCACATTAAAATTGAAATAAGGCTTTTGGTTCCATGATGAAGATAAATAAGTACACATACCTACGTAAGGTAGACATGAATATTGAATTTCACCTTTCAGTCTTTTCTTACAGCTTAACCCACGTCACGTTAATTTATGAATGGGCTACTTGGTTTCATTTAAATCATTTGTCGATACTCGATAGTCTAACATTACATTGTTTTAACTAACTTCAGTTAGCGCTGTTGCTAATTATCCTCTTACTTTATATTTAAAAAGGTCGACATCAGACATAAAGCGATAATGAAGCTTCAATCAAATTACCTGATACGAAAAAAGAACGAGGTGAACTTAAACTCATCAACCTATCCAATGCTCCTGGTTTTTGTTTTCGGCAACACACATTGTATCACGATTACATTCAAGAGACACTGATTCTGTTAAGATAGGGGTAGTATCTCATATCTCCCAACAGAAAATTAATTTTCTTCTCCCTCCTCGAATCTAATTAATGTAACAGGGCCCTGAGCAAGAAACAATAGTAAACATCTTACACTTGTGCAAATGTTTACTTTCCCCCGTGATTTCGCTTTTACGAAGGAGAGTGTGGTTTCCTGTTAATCAATACCGAACCGAACCCAACTGAAGGGAAAACCGATGCTAAAAATATCTACCTATTTTGTAAGTCATAGTCATGATTAAAGGGAATAGTCCGTTGCGGAAGTCACATTTCGAAAGGAGATGAAGAAAGTAAAACTCAATACTACAAAATAGCTTTAGTAGGTCTTCTCAAGCGAGATAAGTAAAATGGGGAGCTTGGGTTGCCCAAGGAAGGAAACAAGTGGGAGGGAGCGGAGAAGATGGGAAAAAAGGTAAAGTTAGATATGAACTACGTACATTCCGTTTCTTGATAAGGAAAATAAGCACTTGGGTTGCCCAAGGAAGGAAACAAGTGGGAGGGAGCGGAGAAGATGGGAAAAAAGGTAAAGTTAGATATGAACTACGTACATTCCGTTTCTTGATAAGAAAAATAAGCTATATATTTTCGAGGTTTGTTATGTGGAATCCTTTTTTAGCAAAGGAGGGGCTGTGAATGCGATCTTGTAAGGAGTAAAGTTCCATTTCTTTGAAAAAAGAGAGAGGTACAAGAAGGCAAATAAAGAGTGTACGACAGAGACGACACAAGGTCCGTGGGAAAATAAGACTTTTCTCTTGTTTCCTCTCTCTGTATTCCATTTCGCTCGTCTTCCTTTTTACTTCATTACTTATTATTACTTTTCTAATTTTTTGCTCTTTATCATGTTTAACAATGCCTCTCTGTTTGGCTTGGGTCTGGGTCTCTATTTGTAACAGAAGCTTTTTTCGAGTATACCATTAAATTGTAGTAAAGCTCTTATATCACTTAATAATGAAGTAAATATTATGTAGGAGCTTATTATAATTTTTTTCTCTTCCAAAGATATACTCCTTACTCCAGTTAGTTCCACAGAAGATTCAAAGAGAAAGTTGCTTACCTCCTTTTTTTTTGATATTATTATCATTCTTACCTCAACCATACCATGAGCTTCTTTGATGTTCTCTAAAACCTTTTCTAAAGTAAATGCAGCAAAGCTCTACAGGTATGCATTGTGCATGCTAAAAACATTATTTAACTCAATGTACGAAATTCGCAAACAACTCTCATTCTACTGAACTTTGCAAATTATGGGGATTATAAAAGGTTTCTGTACTAATTATTGTCGGTTAGTTCATTAAACTTGAGAGGAAAAGCCGACTTCAAAAGATGTGCTTCTTTAGTTCAGTAACATGTTTTAATTGTTAAAAAGAAGGGGGATTGCTCATAACAAAAAACTTTAAATACAACCTTTTTTTCATGCCGAATCGAAAAAAATGTGACGTAAAAAATAATTCTTATATTTTTGCAATGCTAAAACTCATAATTGATATTGTTATAAAATCTAAACCAGTAATTGCAGAGGTACAAAGTATTGAAATGGGTAACCGATACCATTGCTAAAGGTTTTGCATTCGAAACTTTTGTTTTTGAGAAATTCTATTCGATAGATTTTCAGACTTTTCAGTTTTCATCGGTGCTTCTCATTTTACAGAATTCGAGGAAAACCAAGAGTAAAAGCTCTCATGAAAGAATATACTTATTCAAAAGTGAAGTGATAATCTTTCGTTGACGATATGAATTTTTCGTAGGACTAAATGTGCTTTCTGGTTTTATTAAGAAAAATTATATAAATATTTAGTTTAACTTTATGAAAAGTTCTACAGAGTGCCAATTTGACAAGTACTCTTGACTTGGAAGGAAAATGGAAGGGAGATGATATAGTAACTACCTACATTTATTAAACGTTTTGATATCATGAGTTTCAGGTAGGTGTAGGTAAAACATAATATTTGAATGAATAAATTGAGTACAAGCTTTCTTATTTCGATTTTGAAAGACGATCGAAAGTAGATTGCTCTAGTCTGGTATAGAAATGAGTTCCATGTAATCCGGTTGGATTCACCTGTCATGAGACGGAACTGACTGTGACATTTTTTCTAGAGATAGAATTTGATATATGGCTCAACTTAATTGATTTCATTTTCCTTAGAAGAAAAAAAAACGTGGAAGTGGTTGTCTCATCGACTCTGTCTTTCCACAATATTCCTCTTCTTCTTTTTTTAAAAACAATGTTCCGCCATTGTAAGCAAAAAAATTGTGAAATGAAGAGCACTTTTCAATTCAAAAAATATTTACGTGCTACCGCGTCGAAATTGCATTCCTCCATACTTACTTTAGTCCGTAGTTGTTTTTTTCGTCGTACGTACGTACGTGTCAACTCCGTTGCTGAAAGCTTTTTTTTTCTTTACAAGATTAATAACGCAAATGCGCACACACTTCATTCTCTCCTACAACTACAACAACAACCAACACTAAAGCCAAACACAACGTCAATTTTTCAAGAAAAAAAGATTTCCCAACATTGACTCAANTTTTCAATTCAAAAAATATTTACGTGCTACCGCGTCGAAATTGCATTCCTCCATACTTACTTTAGTCCGTAGTTGTTTTTTTCGTCGTACGTACGTACGTGTCAACTCCGTTGCTGAAAGCTTTTTTTTTCTTTACAAGATTAATAACGCAAATGCGCACACACTTCATTCTCTCCTACAACTACAACAACAACCAACACTAAAGCCAAACACAACGTCAATTTTTCAAGAAAAAAAGATTTCCCAACATTGACTCAAGGGATGCTCTTGCTCACCACATCACATCTCCATTTTTCAGCGGATTAAAGCAAGCAATTTTGGGAAAGAAATGAAAAAATGATATAGAAAAAAAAGTTTTCTATTGCATTTACTTTGGAACAAGCCTAAGAGAATATGGAACAAGAAGACAAACTCAACCCAAGCCAAAAGACATTATAAAAACCAAAGGAAAGCCACTGAGGCAAAAAATGCTCTTAACAATATTGGATTTTTTTTGTAATTCTTTTTATGCTGAAAATAGTTTGCTTTAATTTAATTTTTTTTCGATGGATGGAATACTTTTCCGTCCATTGCTCTATACTTATTTAAGTTACTTGTTACGCCATGTCTTATTTGTATTCAAGTTTTGCTGATCCGGTTTAAATTGAAAATTAATCGATCGTAGAACCATCTCATTCAATGTATTTATGTACAAACTATAAAATTCATTCAATGTTCTTGAAATAAATTTTTAAACAAGGAAGCAGAGCCACACCATTAAAAATTACTGCAGCAAAAAATATGAAGTAATCTTCTAAAAAATTAAATTCATGTAGATTAAATTTGACATGATATAAGGAGAAAATGAATTACGTGCAGTTTTCCTCGCAAAATTTTCACTTTCCTCGAGTTTTAGTCAATTTTCTCAGACGTTGGAAAGCTGTTTAGGTTTAAAGTAGGTATGCAGTGCCAATGTTCCCATTAAATAGATCTTCTGTGATGCGCATCATTTTAATATTGCTGACAGGAACTTGCAATTTCACTAGAATGTACCCATGATGTCAATTTACTTTTTCGTGAAAGATGTCTCCCAGACGTACGTATGTACGTACGTGGGAGAATGGATATTTTACGTGGGCACCAGGGTAAACGTATGATAGCGATGATGAAACGGGTTGCCAAGTCAGGCCAGGCCACACAGCGTGTAATAACTTTTGATCCAAGTTTTGACAGCTCATCTTCCTTTTTCCAGACATAATCAACGCTGTGGTTGGCCTCTCATCATTTCTCTGTTTTTAGCTCTACTGACTTTGACTTTGGTTGGTCTTCTGGTTGAAGCACTTAAATCGATATGAATGTGGTCACAGAATCCATAACCATGGCCAAGCGAAATGCTACATTGATAGAATATAAAAATAAAATGGAAATCTCGTAAAAAGACGCAGAAAAATTGTCATTTGTGTAGACGACTATCATACCACTTGAACTCTAACAATAGTCAATTCACAAACGACACTATGCATTTCTCCAGACATTCCAGAACATTGACAATTTTATGTTTTTGCATCGTCTTGTGCATTGAACTATAAATTAAGAAAATTAAAATAAAATAAGCAAATGACTACTAAAATCCTTTAAATAATTTTCTCGAATCTTTAAGATTCGCTGACTAAATCATTTTGATTTTATGTCAAAGCGGCAGTAGTAACAAATATCCTCAAATCGAAATCGAGGTCGTCTGATGAATGAAAGACGTCGATTGTTGGATAGATCATTATTTCGGAAGCCAATCTTTATAATTGAGTTTATCTTAGATCCCCATCACCCCAGATGCCCGAAGTCAAAATAAACCGAGATCATTGATGAAGAGGACGTAACACAAAATAACATAAAATCTGAGATCATAACAGCATCAGCATCATAAAACTAAATAGCAAAAGTTGATAAAAACTTTCTACCATCTTGATATATTATACTACTTATTTTGTCCCTGATGCTTTGACAATTTCATTTTAATGCTTGATTCCGCCTATTATTAAGTTTATGTAAGCTGAAGCTATCAAAAAAATAGCAAAAATTTAATGAATCCTCCTCCTTCTCACTCCTCGTTTGCAATCACTTGCAATCTTCTCCAGCAGCCGTTGCCCTTGTATTGCATTACGTTACGTTACGTTACGATCAAAGAAGAATTGACGAGGTACATATCAACAGTAGTGGTAGTGGTAGGTGCAGATGATGAATGTGCGGTTTTTCGTAATAGATTGCCTCTTTTATGAGCACTAACAAGCAATCCATTTAATTTCGTGAGCTTCTGCCGTTGCCGTTACATCCAAAGAGAATGAGAAAAATTTTTTAGCGTGCACTATAGAAAACCAAACCAATGAACGACAAAGGATGAAGTAAACAAGAAAAACCACGCTATAAATAAAAGCCTTTCATTTTTTCCAGTTCCAATACAAGCAATGAATAGTGCACATTCCTTCATATTATTTTTTGGGTTTCTCTCAATTTAGATTCAAACGCTCTTGGCTGTTTATTTTTATGTTGATGACAAGGATGTGTGTAGTGTGTGTGTATATGTGGTGCGGTTTTTATTGTGAAATCGAATTCGTAAGAAGCATTACAAAACTTAATGACAGAGAAAAGCAGATTACCGGTGGTCGTAACTTCAAGTCTTTTTCTTATGCCGCATATTACTCCAAGGAGTTCTCTTTTCATAGCACTTCAGGCAAAAACAAAATTCAAACAAGAAAGGGTAAACAACAAGTATATATAAGTAGGCAACATCTTAAAGTTCATTTTTTATATTCTAACTTTGAACACTATAAATTGCAACAAAAAAATTATCAAGTTTAAATTAAAACGTAAGAACTACACTTGCTATTTCAAATGGTCCGGCGGTAATATCATGAAGGTGTGTAATATTTTCCTTCATTGGTAACACGCCAGTGATGCTTGTGCGCTGAATAGACTTAATCCGAATGTTGTTGAATGACGTTGACGGGAAAAAGATTTTGTGTCCCCCACAACATCTCTTCTGTTCTCCAGAATGACAGAAATATCCCAATTTTTGAGCAATCAACAGGATATCCTTACTAGGCCATCCTTGCCCAAACTCGTCGGAAGAATCAGTAAGAGTCCTTAAGTTAATCAGGTGGACATCACATGGAATATTTTGGTTTAGAAAGGAAATCGTCTTCGTGGATGATAAACCCTTCCCATTTACAAAATAAAGAAAGGAAGGGTAGCTCAGCTCGAGAGAAAGATGTTGCGCTGAAAGTGTTGGCAGAGTTTTTTGATACTCTGCAGTATTTTCATCCCTCAAATCGAGTTTTTCCAGGAAAAGAATGTAGTTGGAAATGGTGGGCTTGTTATCGGTGACACCTTGATCGATACCTCGCCCATCGTCTTTTATGCTTCGCCTGTCAATCAAACACTCAATTCTACCCACTTTCAAGGAACTGCATCCATGCGAGTGATCCATCAGTAAAGATAATCTCACAGAATCATTATCCTGAATGTAGAATCAGTAAGAGTCCTTAAGTTAATCAGGTGGACATCACATGGAATATTTTGGTTTAGAAAGGAAATCGTCTTCATGGAAGATAAACCCTTCCCATTTACAAAATAAAGAAAGGAAGGGTAGCTCAGCTCGAGAGAAAGATGTTGTGCTGAAAGCGTTGGCAGAGTTTTTTGATACTCTGCAGTATTTTCATCCCTCAAATCTACTTTTTCCAGGAAAAGAATGTAGTTGGAAATGGTGGGCTTGTTATCGGTGACACCTTGATCCATACCTCGCCTATCGTCATTTATGGTTCGCCTGTCAATCAAACACTCAATTCTACCCACTTTCAAGGAACTGCATCCATGTGAGTGATCCATCAGTAAAGATAATCTCACAGACTTATTGTCCTGAATGTATGTCATCGTATTTACGGGATAAGTGTTCCCCTCGTATTCGATTTCCGGAATTTTTACTCTCTTTTCAAATGTGAATCCACTTTGATCAGTGAAAAACATGGGTTCAGTCGTAGTTGCAGTGGTACCAGTCACTCACGTTGCTGTTGGTGTTGCTTATTACTCTTTCCACAGTGGTTTCACTTTTAATGTTTGTGGAAAGACGCATGAAATATTCCCCATCGTTTTCATCTATATCAACTAGTGTCTTCATAAAGATGGCGTCTGTGTAGGGTGCGCCCCCCATATTAAGGATTCTGGTTGATAAGGCCAAAATGGGAGAATTTGAAGCAATCATTTCAGAGCAGACTGGTCCTTTCACCAGAATCACTTTATCTGCTAGCGTAGATATTTTCAATGTCGAGGATATATCTGGTTTAAGAAGGTACGCTCCACTTTCGAAATTTTCGTAACCCCCAAAACTGATTTTAATATCAACTGTGAGGTTATCATTCTTTTTGATAACCCTCTTGAGATGGTTTGTCGCTTTATTAAAGATCAATTTCATGCGCTCATTTTCCAATTTAATACTTCTTTTATTACGCTGGAATCTGGTAATTTCAAATTCAAAGTTTGAATCCTGAGACGTGCAGTTAGTGCATTCGAGTTTTGACCGGACGACTTTCCCCTTAGAACCACTATATCGCACCGCGTACATGGATAGAGAAAGGGGTGGGAGCTCTGCAAGAAAGTAAACCTTGAATAAAGACGAAGAGATTGACATTCCTGATTCAGACATTTCGACTACAGGGCCCAATTGAGAAAGTACAGTTTTTCCATCGGGTCCAATTACTTTTATATCCGGATTTTCTACAACGAATTCTACCAACTGAGTCCTCTTTCTTCCTAGACTGTTGTACAGTACAAGTATCTTTGGAATTTTACTGGATTTAGGAACTGGATTATGATTTGGTAACTGATCGAAATTTTGACGTTTGTAATCTGTGTCAATTTCAATGTCCGAATCGCCAAGAAGTATGGAGAGGGATGCGATCTGAACACTTGTAGCTAAATTCATGGCATCCAATAGTTTAATTCCGTAGTCTGCCATTGTGTTTGAGCGGGAGGTTCCTGTAGTAGCGTCATGATGAGAGAACAAGGCAAGCCAGCGACGAGCCTGGATAAGACCCTTATATTTGGACTTCAGTACCTCAGCTGAAATTGATGTATTTCCACTTTGAATATTCGCTACTGTAAAAAGAATCTCAGCTCCACGCACTAAATTCTCCAGTTCTCTGTAAAACTTCTTCCAGTACGGCCTTGTAGTGTAATACCCACTCCAATAAGCGGGAATGCCATTGCCCAAGTCAGAGTAAACATGGAAGTCTCCTGACAGCGTTGGAAACTTGTAAGATCTTTTCTTGATCGCATCAAAATAATCTGAAACAAGTTCCAAACTGTATTTCTGCGTTGTACTTCTTCTTGTGTTGTTTGATATATATGAAGAGCTTCATGTAGTTAATGTACTGATTATTCCACTCCATAGGATATTCGAATCGGAAATCATCGCCAAGTGAAACCATTCCAACGTTATGGGACAAAAGACTGGCTGTTTTTCCAAATTGTTCCAACATCATTTCAGCTAGTGTTTTAATCGTCGAATTAGTTACTGGACCCATTTCTGGATATGCTCCATCCTTGCCGCGGAAGTCAAGGTTAAGACAATCTTCCTGAGATGGACCGCACGAATTCTCTATTGAATATAGCTGGAAAGGATTATGATGGCACTTGATGGAATATTTTTTGGACTTGTCAAAACGTTGCACCCATTCAAAATCGCCTTTATGGTTATCTGCAAACCATCGTTTCCAACCGTAGTGGATTCGCTATGAACAAAAGTTAATCAAAATGATAAGTGATGATGATAAGGAACATAATAAATGCTTTTATGCCTTACCTGGATCACCATATTATCCACATTGGCGGTGTGGAGGATGTATGGAAAGGCAGATCCATGCCCGAATGGATCCACACTCCATGACGATTTGGGCACAACGTCTAAATGTGCTTTCACCCACTGCTGGCCCTCCACTAGTTGGTCAATCATTGAGTAAAGATTTACTGTTGCTTCATCGGTCATTGTCCAGCCACCCGTAACAATCTCAATTCTTCCTTCTTTCACCAGTTGCTTAAACGTTTCTTTTTCATCTGGAGTTGCCTTGTCCCACCATTTGCTCAGGAAGCTAATTTCACTCCAAATGAACTTCATCTTCTTCAATTGCGGCAGCTTTTCTACAGCATTGCTCAAAATGTGATTCGTCTGATCCATAAAGTATTGTTCAAACGTTTTTAGCCAACCGGCGTCATTGTGGCTGTGTGGTACAACGATCACTTTCAGGGACGGAACATCCTCAATTCTGTTTTTTGACTTCCAAGTATAACTTTTATTGTAGCGTGCCTCATTTTCATCGCTCCAAATCTCCTTCGAACTTAACCAGTCTCCGTCCGACATTAGTTTGGGATATGTTTTTGCTACGTCGATCTCGGGTACGAATGGTTTAATCCTATTATTACAATTTCCACCTTCACCTCCAACTTCATCACTGCTGGTGCTAGTAGTGGTACTGCTTTCATACCCATCATGAACATCCGTAGTCGTAGTCTTATCGTGACGTTGTTCAGGATGTTTGTACTCCCGTTCGATGCCGATATTAAATTCTTCGAACTTACTAGGCATTGTCTCCGTTTTCATCGGACTTGGGTTTGTATAGTAAAACCGGTACACCACAATAAAGAGACAAATGACGAGCAATGTCAAGCGCCTTATCCGAATCGCCATATTTTGTCCTTTCTCTAAAAGTATTTAGCACTGTCTGTTGAAATCAATGCTATTTATCAGGCTACTTCTCTCTCTCATTCTAACTTTTTCCAAAGTTTAGTTGGATTAGGTGTTAGGACTAAGAAATTGGGAAAATATTAGTTCGTTACTTTGTTGAATTCATAACCATCACAACCAACCCCATAAAAGAAAGTAATCCAAGCGTTTCCCCAGCGCTTCGTGCGGCTCATAGCGTTCTTCTTTTGCAACTTTCTTCATTCCTTCCTCCGATTCACTCCGAGCAGTAGAGTCAACAAGCTTCCGAAACACTTTCATTCCTTGAGGAACGAGGGAGCTGCGATCCATTTCACGAAAGCGACAGCAACTTTCTCTTCTCTCTTATCCCTTATTTCACAGTCTCATTTAAGGAATACAGTTGCGTCACAAGATACTTATATCACAAAGGAAAAGTCTCTTTTCATCTTTGATGAATAAGTATATTCATAATATCAATCTTTCGTTTCCTTATTGGACTTGAATGGGATTGAATGAAATTCGTTTCATTAAACCACATCTGAAAAAAATGATGAATTATTTCTTCGTGAATAGAAAACGATTTTAATGGATCCAAATGAAATATTTAATCAAAGGAATATATTCATACCTAATTCATTGAATAACAGAGAAAAAATAGCCAACCATAAAAAATGACGATTTTTGATGTTGCAACAAAAACCATTTTTATCCCCTCTTATTTTCTTCCCACGGGCAACATTTTAAACAATTTGCGTAGTAAAGTCGTAAAAGCAGGCTCGCTTCTTCCCTTTTATAATTCATTTTTTTATGAGAAAAAAATTTCTCCATTTATGGCATACATTATATCTCATTTTATTGTCGTATCTCACATTACTTATTTTCCCACACCCGTTTCTTCTCCCTTCTCTTTCACTTCTAAAAAGTCATTTCAATCCTTCCCAGTTCCCAGATTAAGGCAGACATGTAAGTAAGTAGACCTGCTGCAGAGGGAAAGAATAAGTCAAAGTTAATAGGCAAATATGTACGTACGTATTTCTCAAGAATGAAAGTCACTTCTATCTTTCCAATTTAAAAAGAGCTTTAGTTTTCCAGTAAAATGAAATAGTAGTTCTGGAGAAACCTTTCGGATTGGATTTTCTTTTAAACGACATTTCACTCTGAATCGTGAATCGTGACGCTTCAGTGGATTTCAGTATTAGCCATTCCACCATTCGAGGCCTTTTACATCAGACATTATTATTCAATGACGTCAGAAAAGCATTTCACCTTCTCTCAAGGGCCATCGTGAGAACTGAAAACACTCTTTTATCATTTCCGCTTCCTTCCTGTTCATTCTCTTGGGCCAGTACCTGGCCTGTTTTGGTTGTTGAATATCTGCAAAAAAATTGGGCTACTCATTTGAGCTCATGTTTACCTTGGACATTCACTTATTGTTTTTTCGCCATATGAGATAGCTAGGCCACCACAATCTATGATGACACCATGTGCGCCATTCCGTAATGACGCGTCAAGTTAAACCATATCAGCTTTTTGGCGTCATCATCACAGCTTATTACACAATCAGGAAGAAACGTTACTATAAATTGATTCTCACATTCATTTCGATTGCGTCAAACTTTCAAACTTGCCTTCTCTAAAAATGGGTTTTAGATGTTCCTTTCTGGTTATTTTTTTTCGCGAATGACTTTCCCATTTTTTCCACTCTGGACGGAATGGGTGCAATTTCAAAATCTTTTTAATGGAGCACGCTTTCTCTTAAAAGAAGAGAAGTCCATTAATCAAAACTGCTGAAAATGCAGGATTTCCACTGGTCTTTTGTGTCCATTCTTTTACGCCGGCTTAAGCGGCTCAACATTTTCCCTCGTAAAATCCATTCTATTCATAATTCACAACAAAAATAAGTATTATGCCTTCCTCTGTTCAAGCTGTACTGTACTGTACTCCTCCTGACAGAGTCTCTCTCGTGACATTTTTTTCCATTCATCTTTTTTCAGCTTTTATTTTTATTGTTGCTTGCTGCTGCTACTGCTACTGCTAATAATGCCAGTGATGAATAGTACGGATCCTAATTTTACGAGTTTTATTTTACGTCATCACTTTCTCCTCAGATAATACATACTCCTTCTTCTGTGATATTCGCTTTTCATCGTTTGCAATTTTGGTAAGAAGATGTATAAAGGGTCCATCTAATTTTGTTATATTGAAATGATGATGAGATGAAATGCTACAAATTATACCGAATCGATGCCTTTGTCATCTTAATACTATCCCACGAGGTTTTAAGTTCCTACATCATCACATCACATCATATTGCATCTCATCTATAATGTAAGTTGGGTGTCCTTCAAAATTTATTGCCAATTCTTGGAGAAAGTTAATCGTGTTATAAAACAAACTGTTATGAGACACCGAAAGCCTATTCCACATGAAAATCCAATCTGTTCTTCTTACTTCTGAACTACATAGATCAGAGTCAATTTTGAATTACGGATATAATCCATTCAAGACGAGAGAAACGTGTTAGATATTTTCTGGACTAGTCATCAAATTTAACATTTTCTTCATCCATGCACAATTCATATTACTTTTTACCTCATGTGGGTGACCGGATCTATTCTAAATCCATGATGGCGTAAGCTTTTGTTAGGTTTAAGGGAAAGTGAAAATTGCAAATGATTATGAGAATGCGTTTGCTTATCAAAATGTCTTTTACATTCATGAAATGGCACCGTTTCTCACGACTGAAAGAAAATCGATCCAAGTACCAATCTTAAATAACACGGAAAAAGTAATAGAGCGCCTACGCCTTATCAAGAGATTTGTGAAATAAGACCTAGTCCTCCCAGTTTTCCCATCTCTGAATCCTTCGAAACTTTCAATATCAATAGAATTTCAAAGGATGACCTTGATTTGACTTGCAGCAAAAGTGGAGAGTGGG
>JAHZMX010000071.1:1498-16283 GCA_027743895.1 Seira musarum
GCTACAGTGAAATTACATGACATGCAATATAGAACGAATCTGACTACTTACATCAAAAAGAATTTGCTCGCATGTTACACAAATTGCTTTTGGACGTTGTTAGCTCTCCATTCCATATCGTTAACTGGTCATTCTAAAAAAATCGTGTGCATCAACACGTCAGCAATAAAATAGGAACGCAAAGATTTCCTTAATAAATCAAACAAATTTTTTTCGATAAAATTACCACTTTATATTCCATAATTGATTAACGCAGTTATGACAGACATTGGACAGCCTCAGTTTTAGTATAAATACTGGACACTTGCACTACTGAAGACATCAGTTACGCAATCACCTTCCTATACAAAACATTTTCTCAAAAATAATTTCGTGGAACCCCCACAAAAACCCAAAATCCTTCATCATGTACGCCAAATTGGTAAGGAAAATATTCATTTAAATTTTCAGTTGAACAAAATTCAATTTCTAATTTTTATTTTTATAAAAATTTGCAGTTCACCGTTCTCCTTGTCCTCGCCTTGGCCGCTATTGCCTTGGCTGACCCAACTCCCGTCGCTGCTCCCCGTCCAGGAGTCTTGGCTTATGCTGGAGTTCCAGCTTACGCTGCTTACGGAGTCCCAGCCGTCCGAGTTATCGGATAAATTAAATTATTGAATATCTTCTCTTTTGATATGGATTCGGTCTTTAATAAATCAGATTAATCTTCCAAATTATTTGAAACTCCAAGTCAAATATTTCACTCATTCATTTCATGCCATGGATCAAAGCTCAATAATTTCTGGAATACTTTTGAAATTAACTCTACCTATTTCAATACAACTCAATTAGATTGTCAGACTATTTTATTCATTGGCGACCGGTCACGATTGCGCAAAATGACAATAAGTTTATGCGCTTAAGTGAAATGGGGCAATGTGAGATATATATTATTTGAAGAATTAGAAATGTTTACCAGGCCTTACATCGAATTCTGACTACATACTTCAATAAGCAATTTGATAGCTACGGTAGAGCCTGTTTGTTCATGGGCTGATGGCAGATGTAGCTGTAACCGGAAGTCATAATAATCGGTTACCCAAAATGGAACTGTGCAGCATTATGAGCTGAGAAATTAGACTGGCATGGAAATAATTTTTTCATTTGGCAACCATTCTCAATAAGCCTTACATGCATAGTCATAACAACGGCGGCTATCCCAGCATTTTGGTAATGATATAACAAGTCCGGTCAATACGTTTCAAGGGGACTTTTCGGTCCTCTTAACTCATCTTAAGGAGACAGATTTAGCTATCTAATTAATGAATAATGATTGATTAAAAATAAACAGTTCGTTTGAAATACAACTTTTGTTCTCAGATACCAGCCACTACACATGTCTTATGTGTTCATATGCAATGAATGACAAACAAGCAAGCAGACATGACGCTCAACTTTTTGCCTTGTTCAATATGTTCAAATGTCGCGTGTTGGAAAATTCGAAAACGTTCAATTGTGAACGTCACATTGCCTCTAATTTTGAGACTGTTTCATATGATTTTCTTATCCTGATACGCTGCAGACGGCATAATACAGCCAGTTTGAAAACTCAATTGGTATCAAAACTCAATCTACGAGACTGATTGTATGTATATGATATGTTATCTCCTCATATTATTATCATTGCTCTTCGATTTCCAGATTCTATTAGGGGTTTTTAGTATCCTAAGAAAGCAAGCAGACATGACGCTCAACTTTTTGCCTTGTTCAAATGTCGCGCGTTGGAAAATTCGAAAACGCTCAATTGTGAACGTCACATTGATTCTTATTTTGAGACTGTTCCATATGATTTTCTTATCCAAACTGACACGCTGCAGACGGCATGATACACCCAGTTTGAAAACTCAATTCGAGTTTAAAATCAATTCTTTATGTAACTTAAATAAAACTGGTACTAAGTGGTTTTCCGATCGGGACAACTTGAGTAATAGTAATTAGAATCTATGAGACTGATTGTATGTATGTGATATGTTTTCTCCTCATATTATTATAATTGCTCTTCGATTTCCAGATTCTATTGGGAGTTTTTAGTATCCTCAATGTTTAGAATCAATGTGATGTTCACAATTGAGCGTTTTCGAATTTTCCAACGCGCGACATTTGAACAAGGCAAAAAGTTGAGCGTCATGTCTGCTTGCTTGTGTGTCATTCATTGCATATGAACACATAAGACTTGTGTAGTGGTTGATATCTGAGAACAAAAGTTGTATTTCAAACGAACTGTTTATTTTTAATCAATCATTATTCATTAATTAGATAACTAAATCTGTCTCCTTAAGATGAGTTAAGAGGACCGAAAAGTCCCCTTGAAACGTATTGGCCAGACTTGATATATCATTACCAAAATGCTAGGATAGCCTTCGTTGTTATGACTATGGATGATGGTGTGGCAAAGCAGAGGTCTTGAAGATTAAAGGGATTTAAGCCTTGTTTTCATTCACTACTTCATATTCTAATAATATTTCAAACACCACCATATTTTTCTATTTGAATAAGGCCAGAGCAGAGTGTTATGATGAGGTGATGATATCAACTCAAGCAGAACGGCAAAGTTGTGTAAACTCAAATTTCACGCTTTTTTCTAACTTTTTTTTTTAAATTATAAAGGATATAATATGTACATATTATATTCGACATATAAGTGTATACAGCGTTAGAATAAACATACTTGGTAGTATTTTGTATTGAAATTTAAATACCGCTCACTTCTCGCCAAGCCCACTTCATCACGCCTCTCCCTTCATTCATAATAACCTCTTTCTTTTCTAAAGCTGTACTACCACCAGCATCATCATCATCGTCCTCATCATACTTAATCATGAAACATATGAAAACCACAGAATGCATCTCATCCCGCTCTACGAGGGGTATTCGACCAACTTAATATTTTTATGAAGAAGAGAGGGCATGGCGAAAAGTTACTGCGTAATGGCATACGAACGAAACGATAATGATGTTTCCTTAAAAACTTTTTTTCTCTTTCATAATAAAAAACAAGCCTTTCTTGGTGAAAGTGAGAGGAAATAGTGAATGGTTGAGGCAATACTGAGGGAATTAATGTAAGTAGCGATGAAGTCTAAAAGAAAATGATATACACAAATTTCTTTGCATCTTGTATCCTTAAATATATAAACAACGAGTAATAACGTAGAAGGGTGCAAAATAAGTTCAACTGTAACTTTTCTAATACTTTACGTCTTAAGACCTCCATTTTTATTATCGCTTTTTGTTGTGTCTTGAAGTCGCCCATGATTCATGGTGCTTGCACAATCTATGAATGAACCTTATTACTTTTTTATACCTTTTTCGCAGGCAATCTAAATATAATAAGGAACGGTGAAAATGCATGTGAAAGAATTAAAATTATTGATGGTCACAGATGAAAAGAAGTATCAGAACTAGAACCTTGTGAGAGCTTTAACGCCCATTCATGCATAGGTTTTCTGCAATCACCTTATTAGTAGTATGGGTATTTTAGAAAAGATAAAAATGACACTAAAACTAATTGTGCAAACACGAAGAATGACTCACAGGGGAACCTAGTATATGTAGTTTACGGGCACAAAACAAATTATTCAAGCGTATAGGTAAGTCTTGAGTAGTACTCATAAAGCAAAAAGAAAAACAGGTGAAACTGTAAACATTTTAATTTGATCAATGATGTAAACAAAATGCGGCTCAAATGTATCCAGTAAATATTTAAATGGATTCTTGTTTTGACATCCTTTCTAAATATGAAACACAGAAGACTTTTGACCTAAAATCGGCACTTCTACGCCCACACAGATGTGATATTTGATGGTTTCTTGTGAAACTCGGTACGCATTTTCTCCGAACCCTGAGAAGCAGTCATTTTAAAGCCACCCTTTGAACATTTGATTTCAGAGGGATTGTTTTGATGGTATTTTTTTGTGTTGGAAACCCAAAAATAGCTATACTTGTGTAAAGGAGCATATCATTCACTTTTCAAGAATGAAGCACTCAACCCCATGCTTGTAGGGGGTCGTATGTACTAGATAGAAAATGAAAGTTCAAACGAAAGAAGGGAAAGCGTATGGCATGGCACACAATTTGCTCCTTTGAAAAGCCTCTGTTCCTCAAGGGACTCATAAAAACACTTGATTTGCTTGAGCATTCAAAACCCTTGTTTCTGGAAGGAAAGAAGGCAAGAAATATATCTAGATTTCTATGCCAGAATTCTAGTAATAATAAAAATGTATGCATAATAAAGGATTACGTCTTTGCTACATTCCTGTACATGGAGATCTCAAAAGATAAGGAAATCATCTTGGGGCTGAGCTAGAGAAAAATCCAAGAAAGCAACGAAAAAACAAAGCGCTCAAAGCAATGTTTTTGTGGCTCATTTATTTGGAAACCCTTATATTTTTTGGAACATGGGACATAGGCCTATTAATAGGCCTTCGTTGCATTTGTTTTGAAACTCTTTTTGTTGCGAAATCGACTTGCCTTTCCATTGCCACTATTGACGTAATCTGTCAAGAAGGTCTATTGCGTTAAAAATGTTGAATGAAAATTAAATTGTGAACGAAAACTGTACAAAATTGGAAATTGGCAACAAGTCCTGCAACAGCAAGTTAAAAATAATTCCCACATGGATTTCATTTGTTTACAGTTTTTTGGCTGTTTAAATTGCTTATTACAACTCTTCAAAATTTTTTTTAGTTGCTACTCTTTCGTGAATAATGCGCGACTGTGACGCAAATATAACTGCAAAAAGTTAAATTGCACCTCCAAATGTTCATAGATCAAAGTAGATACTGTTGTAAAAGTGAAAGTATACTTGATACCTGCACACTCTACCCAATACTTTTAAGTGGAAAATGAAAGCAAAATAGACTTAAAAGTAAATGTAAAATTTGTAATGGAAAACTTTTTTTTGCTATGCGGGAGACCAATCCTTCTCGTATTTACAAAACAGCCTATTAGAATTACAAGAAGAGTTTCAAAATTATAGGAAAATTAAGAAAACGTGAGTTTCAGGTATTCCCTTGAAAACATGACAGTAATACAAACAAGTCCTTCGTATATTTGAATCTACTTTGAAACGGCGTAGAAGGATCTTGAAATAACATGGTTCCTTCGTGTATCATTTAGTAGCTTTTGTGTACACTTCTCTCTCGGAGTAAAAGTAAAGAGTAGCAAGAAAACGATTGTTAGGTAGAGAGTTTACAAGACTGCAGAAATTAGAAGGCAATGTGAGCAAGTCTAAATTTTCAGTATTATTGGTACCCGAGAAGCGTTTACCTTTTTACGAGCATTTATTACACAAACAGATTTGTGCAATCGTACTTATTGCATACGTGGAATTCGGATTTGGTGCTCTCTGCACGAAAGAATTTTTATATGCGCCTTCGTCAGATATACTTGAAAGATGAGGTGAGCAGACAAACAAAGCACTTGATTCTCTGATGACATTAATCCCTAAGCTGCCTCTCCAACTCACTTTACCCTCATAAATCATTTTCTCGTCCGTTTGTTCCCTCGAAAAAGAGAATGAAAGGTTGGAAAGTAGGAAAAGATGAAGGAACGAAAAAGAGAGAATGATTTTGGTAGCGTTACTCTCTCTCTCTCTCTTTTATTTCTCAAGTTACTTTGTGCTTTCTCCACTTATTCCTCTCTTTTCCTTTCATTATGACTTGTCTCCAATTCCATTCTCTTCACTTTTTCCTGTTTATTCCCTGCCACCATGTCTATATTGCTTCCATTTTTAAGCGTAGGTTGGCAGTTAGTTATTATTCCTATTTGTTACACTTTTCTGCGTTTGTGGGAAATATGCCACAAATGCTCAACTATGTATATGTATATCCCAGTTTTCATGTACAAACTTACAACATAAAACGTTGTAAATTGAGTAAAATACGAGCAAAGCGGGTGTCTCATAGAGTATTTTTTTGACAACAACTAAAATATTACTTGAACTACAACTTGCATCAAAAGTATAATTTTCGGGATCTTGTAGAAATTGTGACTAATTTCCTCAGTCGTTTACTTATTAGTCTGGAAGTACGAAAGAAAGTTAGGTCAACTTGTAGCAACAAATTACTGTGTTTTTTTTTATAAATTATTTCCTCAAGTATTGATGTGTAAAATAAACGTTGTTTTGTTTGAGACAATGGACAGACAAGGAAAGACAATCACTAATGCTAACAGAGTATCATCTACTATTCTAAATTTTGTTCCTATTTCATGATTAATTTCATTTGATTACAAGAATTTTTTTAATGAAACGAAAAATTGTTTGTTGAAGTAATTCTGTAAAATATTTTCTCGGACAGACAGACAAACGGTATATTGACTTTATCCTTGAATTCCAAAGTTCGTATTTTTTTCATTTACGATTTTTCTTATTGGTTTTGTTACAAAAAGTATAAAATTGGAAGTATTTACAAAAGTTTCAGTGTATATGCAAAGTTTTGAAGCAATTTTGTTTTCAGATTAAATAATGTACGTATTAAGAACACAACTTGTTCGCTGAGTAAAAAATTTTGCTAAAAAGTATGTAATTACGGAAAAGCAACGTGGGTGTGTTGCATACATGATGCATAAGTCGGCATGTTTTTAATTTCACCTTTAGGATCAGACTGAAACTAAAGAGAAAAAAAAATGTTACAGAACATTGAATTGGAATGAACTATTTCGTAGCAATACAACTAGGTATGTAGTCTATATTATTCAGCAACGCTAATTAAAATATTTCCAAATAATTTCTGTAATTTAATTTGCATGTTTGCTCTACTAATTTTTACAAAGAAACTTGATAAAAACAATTCCACGGCTCAATACATGTATTCAGCAACACATCATGTCGTGACAAGTTTATATTAGTGCGTTTTCACAACTCCCATCGTACAACGTCAGACATAACAGAATGGCAAGTTAAAAAATTAACAACATCCAATTACTAAACGCGTTTTTTCGTAAGCTAACTTCATTTTACATTAATTAAGTTTCTCCGGTTTTTAAAACTCCACCGCATTTCGAAATCCAACAAAAAATATTGAGTCTATGGAATCTGATGTTGAAAAAACTGACGGAGTCGAGGGTATAAGATTCTTTATGTAGCTATACACCTATCATTTTCTGTTATTTTCACTCTTTTAGCTGAAAAATGGAACCAGTCTTGTGGAATGATGATGGCTCGTGCAGTGTAGCAGTAAATTGAACCAAGTAAAAAGGCATGACTTACTCCAATTATTCATATTGTCATGATCTTCTATATAAAAGTGTAAATGTGTTGGTGAAAGATGCATCTAACTTTGTATCCAGCTGCACGCTATATTCACAAATGGAACGGAATAGCAAATGTCTATCCCTTTAAAATGCTTTATTACGGGAAATGATGACGATAAAGCACCTAAAAGAAAGTTGGAGCAAAGCAACTGGGAAAGTAAACAGAAAACCTCATTTTTCAAGAATATCATCTTCGCTTACCTAAACCAGCACATCCACATTTACGAGATACTCTAGATAAGTATACAAGCATACAACTCCATCATCATCATCAAATCATAAATTCAAAAGGTCTTTGAAACCCAAGTCCACACTAAAGTTATAAAATGTCGGCATACTGAAACATAGATACCTATAAACCAACAAGCTTTCACAAAGTGCATTTGCCTCCTCCGTCAGTGGTGGTCGGCTGCTCACTAAATTCTAAAATATTTCACGAGGGAATGAGTACGAAAATGGGATCATTTGCATCATTCATCAAGGAATTAGAGAAATTTTCGTTTCATCTATTTGAAATGTGTGGTTTCATCCTGCTCTCATTCGCATTAGTTTGCGTTTTCCCTCATATGAGAAACTCTAGTGTTGTTCATTTTTTGAAGTTGCTCTTATAGAACATCGTGCCGCGTGAGTCAACAAAAGCTGTTCTCTTCATTCTTGCATTAGATTCATAGAATAATTTACTTTATGCACTTACTACTATTTTAATAATCATTTTGTGTCGGCACTTGCCTCTTTCCTCAGAGTTGGAGAAGTGTGGAAAACACAATACAAATTGCTACACTAGTCATTATTACTGCAAACATCAGGTAAGGTATCTAGATATAATTTTATACACGGCTCATCAAAACTTTATGATTACACAAGGAAGACAAGTTGCAGTAAATTATATGCTTATAAATCAAGATAATGATACATGCCATGCCTTTTCCTCATTACAGTACCATTTCCTGAAAAGTGCGTACATTTCCTGTCAACAAACTCACTCTGGAATACAATGTGAAAAACTTTGAAAATGCAAAATTATAAAATCACCAAGTACAAGTTGGAAAAGTGTATTTTGAAGGTATATTGTGAGTAAATACGTTTTCCATTTCGAATCCTTTCAAATGCTCCCATTTTATACGCTTGACTCAAAACAGAAAAAGGAATTTGTATGCCCACAATTATTATTATTTTAATCAATAAAGTGAAAAATATTCATAAAGCTCATTTATCAGGGGCAAAAGAGTTCATACCTTTTCTCTAGAAAATCTGTTGAACTTTAAAGGATAAAAATCTCATCTTGGCAAACTTCATGACGGCTCATTAGTACTAATAATAATAAAGCTAACATACAATAATCCCTTTTCAGCTCATTCTTTGCGAGAGTAAAGGCGTGGTGGATGAATGTAGATTCATTTAGTGAATTCAGCGTGGGAATTTTTTCGATGGTAGAGAGGATATTATCATCAGATAAAATTCCAGAAATGCCGAAAGACTCCTTTGGCTAGACTAGAAGACTTGGCTTTCCTATAGGCTGCCAGCCAGTTATCAATACAGTTCTCGGGAAAGCTCTAATATGCCTAACTGACTGTAGCATAGGAAAGCAGAGTGAAAAGGAGAAACGAGTCTGACCATAATTTTCCCTCAAAACCACCCGGATTTATGAGAAAACCGTGTGTGCTCAATATTACCCTTTCGTAAAGTCCCGTCTCTACAAAATTAAACTAAGGAAGTGCAAACTCTGCAGTGGTTGTCGTATCATCAGTGGCACTGATTCGCCCTTACTTGCTCTCTTGGTTCAACTCTAATACACTAATACGTTTCTAGTGTTCCCAAGCAAATTCAAATAATTTCCTGTGCTTTTGCACTAGGGAACTGGGAAAAGGAAAATGTCTGTCCAGCAGTATTTCTCGTGTCTACAGAAAAAATCCCAATGATTTGAAGGCAGATAATATCGTTTTGATACCCAATTCTCTTTTGTGTTGATTTCGGTTGTTACAACGTGATAATGACAACAAAATAGGCATTCCAATGTATTTTTTGGAAAAGATTTGTAACCGGTATGCCGTACATTCTTTTGCAATTTCAAAATCTGGGTTAGTAACATTTTTTTTCTTTTTTTAAGCATTTCTCTACTGTTGCCAAAATCTAAATTACATAAACTTGTACGCATCCGGTTTTTCTGGAATTAAAGTTGCAATCATGAAATAACACTATTATGGCCCTTAAGTGCAAGTCCTCTAAGTGAAGCAAAATCGCGAAAAAATTACGACGTCGTGGACGGTCATGTTTTAGAAAAGACAAAAATATTTAATGATATTTCAAGCATAAGCATAGCATAAATAGCTTTTTCTTCTTGATGCCCTACTTTTTTCTACTAAAATTGAAGTTGAACGCGAAAGAAAGTAACAGTTTTTTTACAATTTACGCTGAACATTCATCCTGTAAGAATAAAGAAAATCTTAAGTAAGTATAAAATGTGGAATCTTCTAACATGCCTCTTAAGTAAGAGGAAGCTGCTTAGCGGCTTTTGTTAATTTGGGATCACATTTGGATGGGTGGACGGCCTTTGGACTGAAATTATATTCCTCATTATTTCACTTTTGTTGACGGAGCATTTCGCGTTCATGATGGTAGTAATGATAGTGCTCTAAAGGGAGAGTGGTATTAGTATAAAAGCTTTACTTTCATGCTTTCTTAATCAGAACAGAAAGACTGAGGCTCACAAAAGGAACCTGTTTCCCTAATGTAGCCTTTTGGCTGGCTGCTTCATTCAGCAGCATCCGTGTGAGTGAGTGAACTTGCTCTAATTCTTTTTCCGACCACAGACTTTCTCCTCTTTTAACAGATTATTATTGGAGTAATAACCTGAAAAACATTCACGCATAAGCAGGAATATACTTTCACATGTGATGCATGATCTTTTATCGGTCGTTTTTCTAGAGGTAGTTTCATACTAAAACCCATATTGGGTAAGTTGAAACGCATCCACTTAACTATTAAGATAGGTAGTAAAAACAAAGAGAAGTAAAAAGGGTTGTCTCAAGAGTCGCATCTTTACATTATTTTCGGTTGGTTTACATCCGCAAATATAAATGGAAAGAAAGTATGTACTATTCTCCCTCTTTCCCAACTTCCTCTTAAATTTACAACTAGAACCTGGCATCCTTCCATTTCCAACCAAAGTTAACTTCATAGAATTGTGGTAGACGTTAGGCCTAAAAAGGGAAGAAGGAACATGCAATATAGAAAGTCAAGAAGTTCGTTTCCTGTTCTCGCTAATCTCTTCTACATTACCGGCAATGCAAAAAAAAATATCATAAAACTTTAGCAAGAATGGAATCATGTAATATTTACGTTCACTAGTAATGCTTTTTACGTAAGCCATTTGGGCGACGCTGAGGGACGAGAAGTGCATTGGCCTCGAAAACTTTAGCAAGAATGGAATCATGTAATATTTACGTTCACTAGTAATGCTTTTTACGTAAGCCATTTGGGCGACGCTGAGGGACGAGAAGTGCATTGGCCTCGACATTTTACAAATAAAAATTAAGTTTAAACCGAAAAATAAATGAAGACAAAATTTTCCACGACTTTGATATCTTCTAAGAAAATTACATACTTGTCATTTCCAATCATGTGATGGGATTTGGTTGTGATTGTGTTCATTAAACAAATGATTATACTCCGTTTAAAGCAAGGGTATCTTTGGATCCCAATTGAACAGAGGGAAGAAAATGATTGTCCTTTTGTAGATACAATACACAATGAGATGCGTGCCATTTGTTAAGGTAGTTGACCTGGTTTCTAAAGCATCATGGGAATTTAACGAATTGCCCACAGGCACGTCATAATGTCTGTGAAATCTATGGTGGGTTAACTCCCAGAAAGCCGAGCCATGAAAGGCCAATCTGAAAGTGGAAAGTCATAACCCATGCTCATTGGCCCCATTGTGGTAGTGATAGTACAATAGAGATTTAATGTATTTTATGAATCTGCCACTGTTAAAAATACATTCATTCCCATTTCCACAATGAAAAGTAAACCGGAAAAGTACGACTTTGGGAGTTGAGCAAATTCACATGTGGCAACCTAGCCCATAATAAGACGGAAAACTTAAATTGAGGAAGGACAAATGTTGTCATAAAATCATACATATTTTTTGAATAAAATATTTCAAGAATCTTGAAGAAAAAGAGCGGATTCATGTCAGACAATTTGAGAGAGTGTTGAAGTGATAACACATGGAGAAAGTAAGATGAATAGTAATATTATGACGTGGTCATTAAGAGGAAGCGAAAGCTGCTGAGAGAGTAACTTAACGATGTAACTGTGCTCCATCACTTCACATTCTATTTTCATGACTCCCATGATCATGCCCCACCTTTAGTTTAGTCAACCTGACGGTAAAAGCTCTTTGCGCAACGTTTTCTTCGACAATTTACAGCGTAAAGTACACATTACTGTCGAAGCATTTCTTCATCTCGTAAAATAATGATGAGGAACACCCATTCAGTTGAAATGGCTTTCTTTCTTGATTATGACATATCACTGGAAATAAACTAGGGAATCTTTTATGAACCAGTTTCATCCGTTCGTGCTGTTTTGAGGAAAGAAGTGGTTGAGACGAAGTTTTGTTTCTATTGTTTAGTGTAATTTTACAGAATATTTTGATATCTACAAATATGGATCTACTATTGGTATGGGTTATTTTCAAACATGAAAACAACAAGACAATGGATATATGTATACAAATGTGAACGTAGATATTTATGAGGAGCCTTCCTTTTGTGCGTGTTCAACAAGGGGCGATACTTACTACGCTATTTGTTGCGTGTACTAAAAGCGAAAAGGAAATGGCACTGACGATGGTTTCATCATACCCAGCATGAACTGAATGAATTACGGAAGGATACCTACATATCAAACGCATTCGTACATTTTTGGAATGCAAATTTATGCATCCTCCCTTCTGCTTTTAAAACGAGAACAGCAGCATCTTTTGAAAATGATTCTAAGAGCAGGAAAGAAACTGGCAGACGTCTTACTTTTAGGGTTCCGTGTGAATATGGAGATGACTTATTTTGGAAGGGAGCTATTTCAAGAATGAATGTGAATGGAAGAAAGTAGGCAAGGGAAAAAAGAAACACAATCATCATCAGCATTATGAATTGTGACAAGGCTCATTTTGTTTTTCTACGTGTTTTTGACATGAAGCCAAGTTCACATTTTTACAAGCTGAAGATGAACTTTTCTGATGAATGGGATGCATAGTGATGTCTAATGCATAATATTATCATGAAGAGCTCGATTATTTCATACGCAATTAGATTTTTGATAATTCAAGATGAGAGTAAATATGGGAACTACCAATTTTTGAATAAGTCTATGTTTCACTGAAAATAAGTAGGTATATACAGAAAAAATGGAGCTTTATTGATTACACGTGGCATTGGGTTCGCTTTTAATTTAAAAATGGAACGAAAGTAAAACACTAAACCAGCCCTACACTTTTAATGTTCATGTAGCAGCAGCACTTGAGGTCCGATTCAGATACAAAGGTTTTTTGCTTACTCGCTCTATTTTACACACACTCTATTTGATAAAGTGAAACATTTGCACAACTCGAAAGAGTCAGACATGAAATGGGAATCGCGTTCTGCCTTTCTCTCTCTAGTATTCTTACATTGCAGAATTTCAATTGGATTGGAAGTTTTCACAAGAAGTGGAGTGAACACGGAGTGACAGAATTATTGGTTGCTGTCGCATTTGACTTTACTCAGCTCTGAGATACGTTTCATGCTCTCATCCGTCAATATCACATCCAATTCCCAATTCACCTGCCAAATAAATACGATTCTATTGCGAATTCTTGCTTCACACTCAGTCAAATATCGGATTGTTTGTGGAATGGGACACACATTTTTTTTCTTAAATGGGAACACTAATGTAAAAAATTCAAGGAATGCTTTAGTTCGTCTGGCTTGGCTCCATCTTACCCTTCACGATCTAGGCACCCAAGACAAAATTTCGTTACCACACGAAAGTGCATCATAAAAACTTATATCGCACAATAACATGTTTTAACAACTTTATTTACATTTTACTCCACAATTGAAAATACTTAAAAATTGTAAAGTTTCTTTAATGACAATGGGACGTAGTAAAGTGGAACTTTTTAAAGGTTCTATTCAACAGTACATATTATGTAACGTAACTTTGTATTTATGCCCTCAGATCCCATTCTTTGCCAATGATTACTTTCTTCAGCTCACTTTACAATCAAAAAGTTCGTGAATACAATTTTGAAAACTGGTATAAGATTTAAACAAAGTGAAAAAATCAAAGAAAATACGTATTTAGGTAGTTATAAATCTTTATTTTTTCTAAGAACACAAAATTGAACCAACTAGACTTGCGAATACAAATTTTTTTGAAAAAATTTGAAAAGAAATCCCGGGAGTCCTAAGTAATATCGATGTGATACTGATGCAATAAACCATAGAGAAACAATGATTTTCATATAATAAATATTACTTACATTCTAAAACTTATAGCAATTTGAAGTTCTCGTTTGCCTACAGAAAAAAGTTCAGAATCGCTGTTGGCTAGCAGCTTCCAAGAGAAAATAGATTCTCTTTGAAAACCTATTAGAGATTGCCATTTTATTTTAGAGCTTATAATGCATGTACAGTTTTTACTTTAGAAAAGAAATTTGTATTGCCCATATAGACCTTGTTCCGTCTCGTCCAATCTCGTTGTGCAATTTATGCTTCGCTTTCACTCTTTCTCTCTCTCCTTCTCTCTGGCTATCCGGCAAAGTCATCATCTTGTGCTCTATGCAAGCTTACTTACTTGAAAATATAAATATATTTTACACGAGTCGAGTGAGAGCGACACAAGAGAAGAATGATAAAATTGGGTTTTGGATTGACAAAGTTGCTCGAGAAAAGAATTTCAGTTGAGCAAATTAGATAAAGAGCTTCAAGTAAGTGAAAGTGTCGAAGGAGAAAGGGAAAACTAGTTTTTTCCTTGTTGGATGGACGACGACATTACGTGTTAGGAGACATACAAAGTGAGCTAAATAAAAACTTGGAGAGTAGAGTACCTATCGGCCTCTCTTGTAATTCAGTTCTTGTAGTTTGACTAAGTATGCAAAGTTGTCAAAGGACGAGGAACGTTGACCATAGACTTGTCAGGCATGGCCTGAATGCATGAGAGGATGACGAATATTTCTTTGCTTTCTTGAAACCATGCAAAATTGTATCGTTTTTAGCTTGAAAATATAACTAAAAAGACCTTTGCTATGAACTTTCCATTTTATATCTGTTCCAAAAATAAATGTACATTAATATGCACACTTTTTTGTAAAATCTTGTAAAATAAAATGTAGTGAAAATGTTAACGGGCAGTTGCTTAAGGTACTGCGCGACTGACATATCAAACGTTTGTTCTTTAGCTTTTAGCTTCACTGTCAAATGAGGGAAGTCACTAGACAGCAACTTTCTATAAT
>JAHZMX010000072.1:0-15378 GCA_027743895.1 Seira musarum
CAAAAAAAAAAAAGATTTTTTTCTGGTGAAAGCAGAAAAGTAAATGTTTTTATATTTATAGTTTTATTTCTAGTAACGATTTCCTCCTTGAAGGGGAAAAACGAAATGTAATGCATCCATCGCATCACATAGCCATAGTATTGCACTTAAAAAGATGGGTAGTAAAGACTTCTTCAGGCGACCAGTCCAGTCCAGTACTACTTTCTTCTTCCATCATCACTGTCCATTTATTCTACAAAAAAGGGCTGACTGATCGTAAGTGTGACGGAGATGACCGCACCAAAACAAAGTTGAAAAAAGGCAAGGCATTATACGCAATTGTTGGACAAAAAAGTTTTTTTTGAATGTTTGAAAAAAAACTGATCATTGAGTAAAGAAAGAATGAGATTTTAAGGTTCGCTTCTTCACGACAGAAGAGCTTAAGCTTGCAGACAAGAAAGATGATTTTCTTTTGACCCTATTATTATATCATTACTGTTCAGCTTGTATTCGCGTATTATGAAATGTTCATGGATGACTGGCCCGATTCCGGTCCATGAAATTACTGTAATCCCGAACAGTTTGTGAAGGCTCAATAAAAAGAGGAGCTCTTATGCTTTCTCTTTCTACTACTCAATCCAAAGCAAAGCTAACCACACATGGAAGAGCTTACCTACTTACGAATTGTGTGGGATACATGGCATGTAATGGTGGTGAGAGCAGTAATCACCCTTGACCACTTTTCATTATTGTTGTGAAGTCAAAAGGGGAATATTTTGAAGGGAAAGGAAGTGAAAGAAAAAAATAGTCAAACTTTTCAGCCGTGATCTTACAAGACCTCCCACTGCTTCCTACTTTTCCACCATTTGAGTCGGAATCGAACGATGAACTGAACTGGAATTTGTACTGGACATCTTCTGAGGTAAAAAACTTTCGTTGAAAAAAGTCAAAGGAATCATGGACAATCAATATTTTATTGAGGATGTCAATGGCCGATGGCTTGTCAAAACTTGAAAAGTTCTCTTTTGTATTGAAAAGTATTTCTGTAATTTAATACTATGTATTTACTTAGGTTTCAGAGTTATTTTAGTGATTGCTTCAATTTTTTACAGCCTTTTCATTAACTTTTCTTGGTAGATAGACATATTTAATCTCTTATTCATGGCAATTAGAAAAAAATTAAAGCAAAGATTTGCATGTACATTATTTCGTTCATTTCCAGTCAATATGAGTAAAACTGTAAAAGCAAAGTCTAAATGATATGCTTCGCAACAACAAACTCTCCAATTCCATTCATGCCTTCAATTTGTAGTCTATCCTTACATTACATGAACATGAACCAAAGTAGTGTTCAAACTTTGTAGATGAAATTCTAGATCTACTAGGAAAAAGAGAAAAGAATAATCTCAAGGAAGACTTTATCTTGTTGAAAAGAAGCAATTTTTTATCGTCTCCTTAGTCCAGTTGTACAGAGATAACTTTGCTTGTTCATTCAAAGCCAAACTTATCTCTGGTACATAAATAAATGCGAACGTGATATAATAAATACTTCAGTGTGCTATATATAGTGATGGTAAATGGTAAATAGTGAAATTCATAATATGATAATGTGATACGATAAGTACGATACCCACCAATATTATATTAGATAGGGCTCATTTTATTTACTCAAGAAAGAAAGTTGAACAGATTCATTAGGATGATATATGTCCCACATTCTAGACCTTCTCCCTTTTCAAAATCTATATCCTCCACATCCACATTAATGGCCGTTGAAATGGTACAGTTACAGTTGTTCCAATCCGAAGGAAGGTGCCTACGTGATATACGATGCGTTTGTCTGAATTTACTGGTNTAGTGAAATTCATAATATGATAATGTGATACGATAAGTACGATACCCACCAATATTATATTAGATAGGGCTCATTTTATTTACTCAAGAAAGAAAGTTGAACAGATTCATTAGGATGATATATGTCCCACATTCTAGACCTTCTCCCTTTTCAAAATCTATATCCTCCACATCCACATTAATGGCCGTTGAAATGGTACAGTTACAGTTGTTCCAATCCGAAGGAAGGTGCCTACGTGATATACGATGCGTTTGTCTGAATTTACTGGTCCAAATATTTTTTGGATGGATTCTTCTTTCTGCGGTTACAACCTATTAAGTCCTACTTACTTACACTGGAAATGAGTTTCAATTTCATATTAACGGCTTTCATAAGTAAAATAGTAAAAGTTGGAGAGAAGAATGCCACTGCCACCCATGGAACAAAAAAAAGATGGATTGTGATTGTGAAAATGAATTGCATTTTGCATCCCGATTCGTTTTATTCACACTGTGCTATCGTTTAAGATATGCATAAATGGCATGCATACCATTCATACATGTTCGAGACACATGTAAAGTCTGTACAAAATGAAAGAAGTGGGAAAGGAAATATTTCTTCTGGATAGGCAGCCTCATTTGTCAGCATTAAAGCCACCAAGCGAGATGAGAACTTTGTGAGATCCACATTCCAAATTCCAAAGAGATTTTTGGTTGAGAATTGTTTGGATAGAAAAGGAAATTTTTTATATGAAATGGGGTATCCTGATACAGATCATACGGATTCATAACGGACCCAGATTTTGTGAATTTGCATTCCAAAATTATCAAATGTGGGGACTACACCAACAACATAAATACAAACATTCTTTATATTTTTTGGCAGTTGAAGTATCATCAATTGGGATATTTCTTCTGGATAGGCAGCCTCATTTGTCAGCATTAAAGCCACCAAGCGAGATGAGAACTTTGTGAGATCCACATCCCAAAACATTGAACATTCCAAATTCCAAAGAGGTTTTTGGTTGAGAATTGTTTGGATAGAAAAGGAGATTTTTGATATGAAATGGGGTAACCTGATACTGATCATGCCGATCGGTTACGGACCCAGATTTTGTGAATTTGCATTCCAAAATTATCAAATATGAGGACTACACCAACAACATAAATACAAACATTCTTTATATTTTTTGGCAGTTGAAGTATAATCAATTGGGAAATCCGACATGCTTTTGATATTTTTATGCTGCTTTGAAGCACAAAACCCAAATTTTTATTGATATCCATTATTATTTGTAATCTCATTTCAAATCGGATGTTCATTGAAAAAATAGCATTGGGAAAAATTTAAGGCAATTCAGCGGAGGAGGAGACCCATTAAAGTAGACATAATGGAATCCTTCCGTTTTGGAACATGTTCAAAGTGATTACAGTGTCAAATGGTAAAGCTATTATGGAGCAACGAATGTTTCTAAAATGTCCAGCTTCAGTGGGTAATCATGTATCATCAATGATTCGATAATATTACGTAGTAAGTTAGTAAATGTGAAATTGAAAATTGGGAACACTTAAACAACAATAAAATAATAATACTAATGGAGATTGAAACTAACCTGAATATATATTGGCAATCAGAGTAGCTGGCAAGCAAAATAATACCACGAGAAGATCCGCGATTGCCAAATTCGCAATGAAGAAGTTTGTCGGGGTTCTCATTCTTGGTGAACGGAAAACTAAACGAAATTAATTTGATTATGAAACTAAATCGATTTAAATTGTTTATGAAGGATTAATAATTACTTACCAACTGCAACAACAAAAGAGTTTCCAATGATTCCGATGATGAATACAAGCCCATAGGCAACACTGAAAAGTATTGCAAGCCATAAGGAAATCCGAAGTTCATCTTCCACTTCATAGTCCAAGTCGACACCCGATGGAGAAGTAGTGTCATCAGTTGTATTACCAAAACTGCTCACCATCGAGTCCCAGTATCCACCAGTGGACGTCGCAATAGTCGAGATCGAGTTGATGAAAACTGCAGAAGGATTTGCGGAATTCACAGAAAGCGTGGATGATAGTCGAGCAACTGAGCTGCTGTTAGGCAGCTCCTCCATGAAAACGGAATTAGAAAGCGATGAAAGTAGAGTTTCATGAACATCTTTCCCCTCATCATACTCTGGCTTGTTCGAATTCGGGAACAAAGATGTGGAGGATGGTGGTGCTGCTGAGATCGCGCCAGCGGCAGAATTTGATATTAGGGCAGCAGCAGATGGAATCAGATTTTTCCAGATGTCGCGAGTATCTTGGAAAGTGGAATGTGGTTGGTCTGACGTTGTCTCGATGATGCCCCCTCCTGAAGCCGTTGAGTTTGTCGCATTGTTCCCAAAGTCCAGGAGGGTTGCGCTTAGATCGTAATACACTGAATAATTTGTGGTGGCCCCAGAGGAAGATGATGATGTTGAATTCTCCCCAATTCCCACATCCTCTAGTTCAAGGTATGCTGTCGTGAAATTATTATCCGCCATGATTCATCACTTTTTTTTGTTTTTATTCTGCAATAAAAAAGGAAAAACAAACATCGAGTTCAGTCATGTCAGCAAGGAAAACGTGCTTCCAATTCCAGCTTGGCACATGGAGTGAATAAAAGTCACAATTTAAGTGTAACATTGATACTCAAGCATGAAAGGTTTTAAAAATTGTATGACATTTTTTTTGCTTTCGAGCTTAATAAAGCTGTAGTGATTTTATCGCATAAGCTAAGTTCCTTTCCTTCGGATTTTGTACAATGACTCCGACTTTTTTTTAGATAAGAAGATTACATGTTACGCAACATAAGTAAAACTGGCGCTGGCAGTATATTTCTCATATGTCCTCATCAACGACGCAGTACTTGTAATAAACTGCTTGCACAAATCGGCCAGTGCACTTCCACCGTTTTTTACTAACTTCTCCAATTTACGTACAATTTTACGAGTTATAAAATGATTTATGGGAATGTCAGAAACAGCCGCCGTAGCTCTTCTTGCACTTCTCGTGAACGTTGCATGTGTAGCAAGTACATTAAGTACTTTTGTTGACTTCGTAAGAAAAAAAATTGTTCGCACATGTTTGCCTAAGTTAATAATAGAATGCTAGCATATAAGTCGCCCAAGAAGTCATTTCCTTCGTGTGTCCAACGTCCAACTCTTCGATTGCTTTTACTCGTCATCAACTCATGTCAACAGAGGAGAGTTTTTACAAAAGAAAACCAATTTGATAAAAAAAATCGAAATGAACACTTAAATTAAAATTCTTTATTCACAGCTCATACCTCATGTATTTGAGAGCTTCATTGATTTTTTTCCATTGAAGATTGCTCTCGACTGAGGAGCATAAACACCTACAACTTTTCAACCGAATCGGTCAACTTCTGGGTCAAAGGGCGAAACTTTTTTCATATGAGATAATTTAGATTGTGATAGCTCATCCGAAAAATCTTGAAACGCTGACAATGAGTTAGGCTACTATTATTTATTCGAAATCTAATTTTAAAATTTCATGATCCTCGGAGAAGATACAATTTTCTTCAAAGTCTTCTTCTTTTCTTTAAGACGCTTTGTGAAGAAAGATGTGTAGGAAGACCCTTTGTGTTGTAAGAGCCTAGACTCAAAAAATCTTATTGCCAACGAAATCATTCTATGTTTATATTTAACTACCTACCACAATAACTGCAAGGATGTTTTCCTTTTCGAATCATTCGTCCGTTACATTTTCCCCGTGAGAAAATCTACAAATTGCCAACGAATCATTCTATGTTTATATTTAACTACCTACCACAATAACTGCAAGGATGTTTTCCTTTTCGAATCATTCGTCCGTTACATTTTCCCCGTGAGAAAATCTACATCCGCCGTAAGTTAACCAGCTTCTTCGCAAATATTATTGTGAAATCATTTAGTTTTGAAATAAAAATGAAAGCATAACATTTGTAGAATCGTGAAACCAGAAATCTTACTATCGTCGTATGGTAAACATTTCGTTGCAACTTCAAAAGTACTTTCATCTAATCGTACTACAGCTGCAGGCGTTGGGTCAACAAATGACGTCTTTCACTTACTTTTACACTACTATAACTATAAAACAGAGGCAATTAAAATACCTACATAAGTATGCACATATCAAAGAAAACAATTGACAGTTCGTGTTGTGGTTTTGTTTGGCTTGGCTGAGCCACTCATTTACCAAGAACAACAATATCCATTATGTACCTATCTCCTGATGTCGCCATCATACGAGTATATCCACTTTCTTCTGACGAGGGAGAGTTAAAAATTAGCCATTCAGGCCAGAAGAAATGAGGAGAGAAAGGAAGAAAAAAGCATTAAACTTCTTTTCACATCAACGCATCATCATTAGAAAGCCACAATTTTTAGCGGAATGAGCCACATAATGGGAAAAACAGTTGCCATTTGCCATCCACTTTTCACCAAGTTTTTTTTTAAACCATAAGTTAGCTATAAAATATATGTGCAGTAAAGTTTCCAAGTTAGGATTTACATGACATTTCATGATACCCTGTTTGATTGTATACGGGTAAAGAAAATGAATGCTGTGATGTTTTTCTACTTAAAATGATTCTGTTTTTTCCGGAGAGGTTTTTATGACCAGTTCCTGTTTCCTTTTTTATTCCTCTTTTATTACATGTCTATGCATAACTTCTCATTTGCTGCAATCTGCAATGTGGTAATATGCAATCCTCAAGTATTTTGGACATGTGTATGCCTTCACAGTTAATTTGAAGCAATACATGTCATGTCACTAATTTTCCCTATCGCAGTCAGAGTCAGATCGAACTAAAGTCGTAAACAACTATAAGAATTTTGTGACAAGTCTAGTCTAGTGGCGTTTCCTCCTAATTTTAGAGAAACATGTTGTCAACTACTTTCGCCAGTTTGTTTGTAAGGCTTGATGGCAATTATCTGATCACTGACCCGGATCGGATAAGGGCATAGTGAAATAGGTTAGTTAAGTTATAATATCTAGTTCATCTTCATCTGCCAGCTGTCATAAAATTCCATCCAGAATGACTATGACTAGCAATTATCTGATCACTGACCCGGATCGGATAAGGGCATAGTGAAATAGGTTAGTTAAGTTATAATATCTAGTTCATCTTCATCTGCCAGCTGTCATAAAATTCCATCCAGAATGACAATGACTATGACTAACTTCCATTCGGCATCATTGCATCAAGTTTGATTTGAAGAGAGATGTAAGTTTAGTAGGAAATGGCAGTAATGCAGTGGTAAAAGCACACGGAAATGGATGTGTTGATTTCACGTCTGGTTTTCCTCGAGTCTCCTACGGAACTATTCTCTAGCATCAGGATCATGTCTTTTAATTGAAATATCACATGCCTAAAGTTAGCCATATGTGTATCAAATGTCACCAGAATACATTAGAATCTTAAAAAACAAAAACCTTTTACAAAACAAGTTTCATTTTCGCCAGCATGCTTAAATATTATGGACTATGTCGAAATCTCTTTTTAATAAGAAAAAAGATGAATGAATAATGGATTATTTGCGAAATCTCAACTTCTTCGAAAACGTAAGTAAACTTTTGAAGCATTTCATTAACGCCTTTCAATACGTAATCTGGATTGCGATATTTTTTTACATTCATTGAATTAGGTATTTTAAATTTTGCGATGTTTTAGCAAGTAAAGGCCCAGGGTCAGTGTGTGTGTTGGTGAAATTCCTGTAATTTAGCTTCCTAACTTATGAGTAAGCTCTCCATTGTTTTTCATCATTTTCATCTGATAAGTTTTTATTCGTCCTTTTGGCATAATACCATCAATGAACGGCTCTATGAGCTCAACCAACGTAAAAGCTTATACGAAATGAGTTAATGTTCTTTACTGGAAGCTATTTTCCCAACATTCCAGTAATAGCTACCGGAGCATGTCAAGAGCAAAATGACTTTTGGCACAAAATCTTTCATCATCCAAGAAGCCAACACTTATTAGAAATCTAGTGATTAGACTTAGAGTAATAAACCGTTATAGTTAAAAATGAATATAATCGTATCATTCTCTTTAACTTTGAATCGCCTTCGACAAACAAAAAATTAAATGATATTTCATCCCAAACAAACACAATATCAAAAACAAACAGTTCCACGAATGAAGGAAAGTAGCTCAATTTCGAGGAGTTATAATGGCTTCCAACAAATCTGTGAAATAAAGTTGGTAGTTCAACTTGTCGAAATGGTTTTAGCAAAAGGTCCCAAAGCTTAATACTTACAGGGAAAATCTCTCTTTTTTGTCTCTTTCTTATCAAAAAGCACGAAAATATTACAGTAATACTTTTGTATGGATTGAAGATCGTCATAAATTATTTGCTCTTCTTTGTCCTTCGCAAGTTCGAGTTGGCTCATTGTATCGAATGATTTTGTGCTTTTGTTAAAAGATTTTCGAGAAATCGAACCCTCGGAGATAACAAGGTAAACCTGGAAGGTTTGTGAACTAAAAATGTGTCTGAGTCGAACCGATTTAAGCTATGAACTGTAAAAAGAAAGACCATTGTTTGGCATCCAATCGATTTGAAAAATGAAATAGTGGGACGGGTAAAGTGAACAACCCAAACGAACTTGTTATTGTGTCGTGTCGCGCAAGAAAATGTCACAGAGTCACGGAACATAAAATATAATGCGTTTCCAACAAATCTCACGCATTGTGCCAGTGAATCATAACTATTGTACGCTTTTTAACTAAATTCAATACCATTCGATCGAATCTCGAATGACGAGAAAAGAGGGAAAAATAAAAGTTGTTAAATTGATGAAGAATCTTGTGTGTTGATATAATTTTTGTATATATTTTATTTCCATGTAGTATTATGGATTTGAAGATGATAAAAATAAATCACTCCCATTTGATTAATATATTTTCTCAAAAGCATAAAGCATTTAAGATGAATAATCTCAGCATGAGCCAATGATAATGTCCGTTTATCTACTACGCTCTGTTTATTCCTTTCTCAAGTGCAAAATCGCTAGCCATGCATCAAAATGGCGTGCCATAATAATTTTGTTCCTTTCTCCAGAAAAAAAAAACTATTTAAGCACATGACATAACTACAAACCTACGCCACAACTTTTTTATGTCCACGAGGTCAGTACTTAACGGTCTTGCTCGTGCACATGCATCGCATGCGGTTCTGATAACAAAACGCATGAAAGCATCTAGGAAGTCCAAGACATTTTTTTACTTCTTTTTTCCCCAGCTACTTTATGTCTTTCAGTAGTTTGGATGACATAATGTTGTGCTTTCACTTGGCATGTACACTCAAACAACTTTATATCATGCTTTAAAAAAAATCCTCCGCTCAGCTCAACCAGCTCTGGAATTTTTGTAATCTTCAGGGGCTTTGGTGGTGGTGGTACGCAATAGCTGATATACTTATCTGTTTGCTAAATGGCTCACTTAAAAAGTCATATGCTCACTGTTCTGTTTGGTCGACCGAGTGGTTAGGTTTGCAGTTTGGCTTTCCGCATGTTGGTTGCTGTACGGAAGGATGCATAATGCATGTTAGCGTTGAAATTGCCATTTTCTTGAGGATTCTGAAAACTCAACACGAAGAAGAAGAAGAGGAGGAAGAAAAAAGTTTTTCTAGTCCTGTTATCATACATCTTCTAGATTACATGGTTGATGCCAAAATATTGCAGAACTGACTCATATTTTCCCTCCTTCACCTTTTCTTCGTTTCAAGCGCACTTGGAAGTTTGTGAATTGCTACTTGAATGAAATGATGGTAACACTTGGTGTTTGCTGGGTAGTTCACTACCTATTCCAATTGGGGCAGACAGAGACTATTATTAGTTCGTAGTTTTCAACTGCTGTAAACTTGCAATTTTTTTGGCGGTGGAGGAAAACTTTGTTGTGATTGAGTGTGCCTTAACACTACTCACTACTGACCATTTCCTACCTCAATAAATCCCGTTTACGAGAGAGTGAAAAAGGCTCAGCAAACACTGGTATGGCCTAGTGAGCAACCAAGAGTGGACTAAGATGTCTTTAGGGTGGCAATTTATATCCCCTTCTTTTATCACATTAGTGGACTTCTTCCCTTATTTAAGCATCAAGGAGAAGTAAAATATATAATTTGTATTTTTCAACAGATAAGTAGACTCGGTGGTACAAGATTTTTTATGGTATTTGCCCAAGAGGACTAAATCTGAGACGAAAATCATTTTCCATGAAAATGGAAAACATTTCCTGGACTTGCGCTTACTCCTGCTGGACCTATTTGAACTCTCATCATTATTTAGGCACACGAAGAGCTCAAATTGCAAATAATAGTTTTCGACATGATTCTTTTAGGTACTTTCCATTTCCAGTTTCAAACTTTTGCTCTGACTTTGGTCATGGTGGATCCTCTGATCTGCCCACTTACGATTAGTTTGACTCGCAGCATTTTTTGAATAATGTATTGGTCTAGGGTAATAAAATCAAGTTTTTCCTAAACATCTTCTCTGATTTATTAGAAAAGTCTGACGAAAATGACTTTTTGGAATCATTAATGCTGTTCCGGTGTAGATGAACGTTGCACTAAAAAGATTTTTTTTCGAGCATGCCCAATCCATTACTGCATTTTCTATTCAAAGATAAGTCAAGAGTCAGGGGAACTGAAAGCGTACAATGTACTTATTTAAGCAGAAATTGGATTCACATTCATTTACTTTGTCTTTTACCACCAAATTCATACTGCATTTTCAGATTACTGCAATGTCATTGTTGAGTGGTTCTTGCTACTGAGAAGATTATAAAGAGTACTTGAAAGTTAGAAAGATGCTTTGCCAGAAGAAGAAGCTGATTTTGTTCGAATTTAGAGGAAATGTGGTTTCTTTAAAAACCAATTTCCTTTTCATACATTTAATGGAGTTCTCAATAAATTGAGATATGTTCTTGATCCCTAAGCCTAAAACTTACAATGTACCCGAAAATGTTTCATTTGCTTCACAATTTTTTTTCCAGAGAAACTCCTTTTCAAATGTAACAAAATTGTAAAATTAACAGGAACTCGATAACAAAAGAGGAAGACAGTGGAAAGTAATCATGCAATTGTTAAACCCTGGTCCTTGGGCAATTCCACTAACACCGGAGCTTTCATTTCCTTCATTTCCGTCAGGGGTGAATTGATTTTTTATTGCACTTATTTCTGTCAAGATAGCGTCTCGAGTTTCGATGAGCTAATGCCTTTCTCGTACGTAGAAAGTATGTAATGTCAAAATGACATAAGTAATGCTGGGTTTCACTTGAAAAGCTTTCACCTTAATCCTAAGGTGAACTTGTTTCCTTCCATTCCCATTTCCGTAGACAGCTTTTCCCACTCGACATGTTAAGAATTACAAAAAGAATATACATATTATTATGCATAGTTCGAACCTAAAAGCATTGACGTAAGCCATGGCATGACCAGGAAAATAAAAATAGGATTAAAATAGAGTCGTTGGTGCATTGATAATAGTCTAGTGATGCTTTAGAAACACACGAATGAAAGGTGATTTTTACAGGTTGGAGAAAAAGGTGAATTCCAGTAGGCAACAAAAATTCGCACTACTTTTTTGTAAAATGTTTTAAGTTTTATCCATACAATTGTGAAAACTACATATTTAGCTTGGAACAATGGAGAAGTTTATTCTTATTACACAAAATCTCAATTTGCCCAAAAATCGACTTACGCGCTTCGGCTTCTAAGCCATTTACAATGGGATTTTCGAATGAGCTTATTATAGAGTTATACTTTTAAAGCTTACGGTACGGCACAGAACGACGGGCATTTATTTGCATTTGGGTGGCAGTTTTGGACACGGGTACATGCAAGCAGAAAGTCATATGTCATGGTCAAGGATTGGAAAGGTAATCTCATGCTTTCATGAACGACCGGCCTTATTCTAATTAAAAAAGAAATAATTCAATTGAAAAATGTCACTGATGCTGATTGATTACATATTCAAAAACGTGTTTGTTTTTTCATGCATTAAATTGAGCTTGTTTTTCATTAAGTATGTACATCAAAGCGTTGTTTCGTGTATATTTTATAATGATTCATGTTCTTTAGTTAGTGATTTTTTTTTTACAAAAAATCAAAACCACTTTTGAGCACAAATCGCCACCACCACCCTTCCTTTGAATTAACGAGCAATTCTTCCACACGTAACTGTTGAATAAAACCTCAATATTGGCATTGGAAGCACTACGTTTGAGTCGCACTCATAAAAATTTCCCTAATGAGAAAAACGTTTTTTTTTTTCGTTTTATCATTAATTCGTTTTGTTTAATGAGTACTCCCCAAATACTATGGCCTGACATGATTAATTAAGTAGTACTGCTTAGGTCAAAGATTGTTACCTTCATCGTTTCGTACTGGAGAGGAGATCATCATTATATGTACTTAATCAACAGTAAAATATGCCTAACAATTCGCCGGAAACATTTTGAAAAGCTTATTAACAATATAAGCTTAAATGTATGTAAGTACGTACTTTTTGAAAATGAGGTGAAGGACATTTCACTCAGCCTACATAAGAAGATTATTGGCTTATTCAACCTCCGGTTCTTCAAGTACTTCTGGTTTCAGTTGTATAGCACAGTGCAAGGCATGGGGAAAATAAAATGAGCTTATTTATCGTACTAACTGCACAGGTACTAAACAAATATACTAAATGATGAGCCTATGCGTCATGGTGCAACCAAACATGAAATTAATCCTAGGTTTTCAAACCGCTCCAAGAGTAAAAACTTATGGTTCACATTGTACCCTTCTTAGTAGTGGAGATGAAAGGCCATGACATTGAAAATATAGTTTACTTTAGGGAGCAAGTACAAAGCAAAAGTAAAGGACCACGACCGAGTGTAGGAGTCTGCCGCTGCCCGGGGATATGCTAAAAAAAATTTACTTTCGTTCATTAAGTAAAGGTATTAAACGACATTCGTAAAAATTAAAATATGCTAACGGTTTTTTCTTGTTTATTGCATTCGTTCATGCAAAAATAATACTTTTTCGTTTTTTTTTCTGCCTTCTCTATCCTAAATGGCAGATGCCAGCTTAACTTTACTTTAGAATGTTTATTCGACAATGTCGAAACTAAGTTGAAACATGAACAGATGCCACAAACAAACTTTCCTCATGGACACATTTCACCAGAATCCCACACATTTTTGCAACTAGTCACTCATCTAAAGGCGCTAGCTGACGTATGTTTTCTCACTTACGCGGTTTTGTGTCAAGATGAAACAGCAAACAAAGAAGGAAATGTCATTGAAATGGATGTCAAATAGTTATGCAAATGACGGTTGTTTGCATAAGAATATAATCTCCCCTCCACGTGCATACAAGTGAATATTTAAGTAAATATGTAGATTTAAATGTTTCTTTACAATGCAAAAAGCAAAATCTACCAATACTAATGTCAAGATCAACAATACAAGCAATAAAAAATAATTTAAAAACTACTTTATTGTACTGCAGAACTGAAGGACACTGAACAACTAAATCATTTGTTACACAAAGATTGTATTCCGGGTTCTTCATTTCTATATAACTCATTATCACCAACGGGTAAAATGTAAGCGGATAAATCCAACTAGAGATGAAATTAAATAAGGCCAGGTATGTAAATAATTCCTGAAATTTGAGCCGTTTATAGTAATATATAGAAATTATTTTAAAAAATTTAGGTCAATGTGAAATTAAAACTTTCTCGGAAATGTCGCTTCCAAACTCTCAATTAAATCTTGATTTTTTCGGATATGTTGGAATTTGTTCTTGGAGTATTATGAGCTTAATAATTTGAATAGTAATTCATGGTATACTTACCCAAATATCTAACTAATTAACGTTCTTATATACATTTGATTAAACATCAAAACAATTTACTAAAGTTAATGCGGACCAGTTAGCTTCATTATGTCGAGTACTTGTTAAATTATCCCAATTATGCCTAGATCACTGATTCTTAGACTTAACATGCAACTTAACTAACTAATTGGCCATTTCAAGTTTTTTTACATCCCTTCACTCTCATTAAAATGTAGACACATTTTCAATTAGCTCACTACTTATCTAATTAACATGAAAGGAGTTGATTTCGATGCTGTTGGTATCTCAATCTCAATAACACTTTGTTTGTATCACACACAAGAGTAATTAACATAAGCAGCTTGGACAACCTAATTGATTCCATCTCCTTATTTTTCCTCGCTTTCTCCGAAAATTTTACCTTACAAACTAATTTAAGCTATATTTATTATCATTTTTGCTTCCGTATTCGCAGTCTTCTCTTTTTGTAAAAATGGTTCTGAAAACCACTTTACATTTTCCAAATTTGCCAACGAAAGTGCTATCACTATCTCATAAAATATACATAGTCATCCTCCTCTGTTGGTGCAAATACTTGTGAAATTGTGAAACGTTAATGGCGATGTCAGTAGCAGAGCAGGTAATCCATATTTCGCTTTAAAATGGTGATGATGTGATGAGATGAGACGATGATACATAAAAGGGAAGATAAGTGAATACCTGTATAACTCTTAGCGTTAGCTTTTGTAGTGAAATTGCGTCGCAGAACCAAAAAAAGATGTCCGATCCAACCTCACATTTTTGGATGAGTGGATCATAAAAGTCAGTTTAGGGATGATAGTTACATTTTTATTGAATTCCTGTGCCTTTCCTTCTTCAATTATAACCGCTTTTGACGTTTATTGCTTGAGGACGAAAACTACTATCGCCGTCCCGTCGGAACGAAGTTGACGCATTCAAACAAGTGATTTCTGCAAGGATTATGCATTCTGCTGTGAAAAAGGTCCTACCACAACGTTATACAGTTTACACTTGCATGCTTTCACTTTTCACTACTTCATACTCGGGCCTTTTACACTCTCTAATCCCATATTACATTGTTCGTGTAGGAGGAAATCAACGGGAAGTAAAATGCGGAATTGTTTTGACACAGTGGTTGAGCTTTCTGTTGAAATGAAATCTCCATTTTTTTTTGTCTGACTGACTGTACTTTCGAACCGATTCAGCGAGCAGAATAAAAGTACGGAACAAGAGCCCAAGTAGAACAATGTACTACGACATAAGAAAATTGAGGAAATATAATATAATCGCGAATAGTAGAAGAGCTACCTTAAAAAATATAAAATGTGATAATGTCTTAAAGAAGGACGTAAAAAGTTTTTTCCTCCTATTTCCCAACTTTTCCTTGGTACATTCTTTCGTTACGATTTCTGTATCAAAAAAGAAAATTTCTTTCATTTTCTGGCAGAGTTTAATACGTTACCCATCTAACTCGGCCACATGCCTTTGGCACCCACTGATAAGAAAATGATATTGCAAGGATGTATCTATATGAGTTTTCCTTTTTTTGAAAAAGTATTTCTTTTGTTTATATCCTTTCATAACCCAACCATCCACCCGATCCCGCCTTAACAAGTTAGCAGAACCGAGATTTCTTTGATGTGTTTAGCTAGTACAGCTAGATGCATTCAAGTTTTTGGAGTTTACAAACAACTTAAAT
>JAHZMX010000073.1:0-10296 GCA_027743895.1 Seira musarum
CAGTAGTTTTTCTTGTAGTGAAGTCAAATTTGGGTATTTACCTGCCTTTTGCTATGATTTATTTTCTCCACTGTCAGTCCTGGCCATGCACACGCGTTTGTACCGAGTCAAGAAATGACGCTTCCTGTCTTAAGCCTTACGAAAGGTGTCAAAGCAATAATAAAATAGCTATTTTACCGTCTGATTTTAGGGTGCACACAGTAAGCGTTTATAAACGATAAACCTACTGGTGTTTCTATGGGTCGAGAAGGAGTTGATCCTGCTGCCGTATCAGAAAACCACTGAAAGCACTTATCCTGAATTCAAAACACGCTTTTACAATAGTTCTCCACCAAAAAAAGGACTTGTAGAATATGTTGCCGAACTAAATAAAAACTCAAAACTCCGTCATTTCCGAAGATGCTATATTACTCACTTTCTCGAAAACCATAATTTCCATCCTTAAACTTGGACATCCTTTGAAATGAAATGAAATGAAATGAAAATCCTGGCGTAAGGTGTGGATTTCATTTGAATTAATTCGGGGTGCTAGAAATGTACAGATAATCAAGCATATTCAAACTTTTGTACAAAGAATTATACGTGTTGTAATATATTATTTCTCGCACAATTGAGGTATTTTTGTGCTGAAATTCTGCATAGCTTTATTTAGAATATTATTGAATTTAAACGACTGGAATGACTTATTTATAACTCAAATGGTTTGTGGTGGAAATACCTCGAAGGATGCAAACCCAAAGGTCTTCATCTTCTTGTTTTGTATTTTACTTTTGCGGCATAGGTAGTTCAGTTGAATTGCCATCTTCTATAGGGTTCCTATTGCCAAATCAGAGGGACACGAACAGTTATTAGTATCTTGTCATGTGCAATGTAGCACTGAACTTATTTGTAATTTAGTATTTTACGGCGTCCGTAAGAGACATGGCTAAATTATGTTAATGTTGGGGAACTTCTGCTTCGAGAGCCATTAGGTCTCGTTGTAATTTGTAGACAAATACAGCACTAAGTGGCAGCACCTGAGAGTATGTCGTTGAAATGGAACAACTTGGTTGATTTCATTGACAGTTGAATCATGATGAGAGTTGCTCGGTGTAGACTAATACAGCACTAAGTGGCAGCACCTGAGAGTATGTCGTTGAAATGGAACAACTTGGTTGATTTCATTGACAGTTGAATCATGATGAGAGTTGCTCGGTGTATAAACAGTTCGGTAGGGGACGATTTTGCATTTCTGCATTTCGACTTTAATTTTCTCTTCCATATTTTTTTGTTGCCATTAGAAATATAAATGTATGCTTCTACGACTCTTGAAGTTTTATTCACTATTGGGATGGAGTGCTGAATGGATCAACGGTACTCTGTTGAATTACTCTCGTCTGCGTGTTCCTGGTGAGTTTGCGGAAAGTGAAGAGGCCATAATCAGCATCACATTCATCTTTACACGGCTGTCTGCAAGTTGAGCTAGTCGAAGAAAGCTGAGGAAGATTGTGCTTGCCTCTATAAATTTCCACATTGTCTTACTATGCGTTTTCCATGAAGTGAGTGTCCACTTAGAGATGAAACCAAGTAATTCATGTAAAAAGCTTTGGACTTTAATTCCTCAAACGATAATCCCAATTGATCGAGTTTGAGTGCCAATTTGTTCGTTTCACCTTGAATCATCACTACTATTTCACGAGATGCAAAAACCTGCGGCTCCGGTTTCTATGTCCGCTTGCATGTCTTCGGCACTGTTTTCCGGACTTATCGAGACTAAGTTCATGGTCTTGAAAAGAGGTCGGAGTCGGGTCCTCCAGACTCTGTAATTAGAGCTATAATACATTTCTTTATCAATTAGTTTGTTCTGAGAGAATTTAAGACCTCGGTGGCTTATGATGGGTACGCTTTGAGACAAAATTAAGGAAGGCAAAAACGTTGTTCAGAAATTAATTTCGAGACAAATGGAACCCTAACAAACGGTTGTTATAGGATGACATAGGGGTGGATCCAAGTCAAGTCAGAATTTTCCAGTTCAAGTCAATTTCAATCAAGTTTGACGATTTCAATCAAGTCAAAATTTCAAGTCAAGTCAGATTAAAAAATTCAAGTCAGATTAAAAAATTCAAGTCAGATTAAAAAATTCAAGTCAGATTAAAAAATTCAAGTCAGATTAAAAAATTCAAGTCAAGTCAGCAACTTGACTTGACTTGACTTCAACTGACTTGAAAGTCAGATTAGCAAGATCGAATTAAGCAATTGACAGGCACAACTATCAATTAAATTAGAATGGAGAAATTTTTAACTTTAGGTGCTATATTTTTAAAATTCGTCAACCTCTAAAAGGAACAAAGACTTTTTTCCACTGTCATTTTAAATCTTATTTAACCAAGGAGGCTAGTGCCACTTCAAAAAGCCCATTCGACAGGAACGACAATACAGGAAACAGCTAAAAACCCCACGCCTTTCTCTTTAAGTTAGGAAATTCTCTCCCGTGAATCTAAAATGGAAATTCTAAATTTATTCTCTTAAGCAATCCTCATACAATCATAATACTACTGACTGTCGATTGGAGCTGGAATGATGAATTGTTTAAGCAAGCTGCAGATTTTTGATACATAATTCAAATTATCGCATCGGAGTCCGCAGCTNGGCGACCCGTTTTAGGGTAATTGTCTTTTGGGTAAAGTATACCTTAGGGCGAGATTTTTAGGGCTATTGACGCCGTACCAGCGAGTGCCACTTCAAAAAGCCCATTCTATAGGAACGACAATACAGGAAACAGCTAAAAACCCCACGCCTTTCTCTTCAAGTTAGGAAATTCTTTCTCGTGAATCTAAAATGGAAATTCTAAATTTCTTCCCTTAAGCAATCCTCATACAATCATAATACTACTGACTGTCGATTGGAGCTGGAATGATGAATTGTTTGAGCAAGCTGCAGATTTTTGATACATAATTCAAACTATCGCATCGGAGTCCGCAGCTTCGCGCCAAAAATGTCGCTTTAATGCGACGAGAAAACCATGTTGCTAAAATCACAATGACTTGAATTGACTTGAATTTTTCCTTCAATTTCAAGTCAAGTCAGAGCAAATTCAATCAAGTTCAAGTCAAGTCAAGGTCGGCTCAAGTCAATTTCAAGTTGCCGACTTGACTTGACTTGACTTGAAATTGACTTGAAATTTTCAAGTTGACTTGACTTGGATCCACCCCTAGGATGACATAATGGCAGAATCAAATATTCTTTAAACTTAATTTGGAAGTATATCAGAAGTTTGTTTTGTAAAAAATGGAGTATTATGGGCTGGTACATTGCTTGTCAGTTGTGATGCTTATACAACGTACTACTGCTTTTTTGTTAAAACAGCTTACAATTACTGATATTCATGTTCACAAGAACATCCATCTTGGCTCAGTTCCCATTTTTCCAAACTATTTGAATTATGCTGACCAAACAAAGTTTTTCACTAATTTTTCGTAAAACGCTATTTTTCCGCTACGTGTATGTTTTTACTTATACTAGCTTTTTATTTTAAAATCATTTTTGTCAGGGACAAGAGTGATACGCCAACGTCCGTTAACTTACATTTAATATAAAAAAAACCTTTGCAACTAAACGAATTTTAACTTATCTTTGAGTTGGCCTGGTACGGAGTGGGTAATCTAATGACAGTTAAATACGAAGCAATTTGACGTCCCAATGTAAGTTTTTAAGTATATTTTAATGGCATGTGAACTCAAATTGCAAAGCTAAATTTACTTTCGGAACGTTGGAATGCTGAACGAAATGGCGAGAATGATTGTTGGGAATTTCGATTGGTCTACTATTTAGTGCTGTCGTATTTTAGTTTGAATAAATGAACATATTCAAAATATTAATCATTTCTCACGTTTCATTTTAATTATTACCTACTCCGCTGTCACTGCAGCAGATTTAGATCTCCTCTTGCTCAACTTATGACAAAGCGAAGGATAAGTGGAGCGTGACGCGATAATCCGTCAGTATAGCAAAACATTACATTTCCAAACAATTTAATTGTCTAATTTATTAGACGTTTACTGGTGAGCCTTCCAGTTAAGTTTAAACCTTGAGAAGTGAAATAGAGCTGCGATTATGATACCTTTCACAAAACGGAAGACATAAAGCGCTTTCGGAACCGTTGTTTTTATTTAATTTGGAGTGAATCATGACAAATAACATCTAGGCATGAACCAGAAACTAATAAACCAAATCAATCCATTTCCTCTCGCGCAAAGTGCATTAAAATATGAATAGAGATAAGAAATGTGGAATTATTGAAACATCAAACAACTTTAAATGTTTATTCATGTTCTACCACTTCTCATCCAGCAAGGCAAATCACTGACACTGGTTTAGACTAGGCAGCTACTATCTACAGAATTCGAAGATGTCGCCCACTTACATTAGCAATATTCGTCTTACTCTCTATCCAATATGAAAATGGAGATGAGTACCAAATTTATTTACAGATTTACCTTCTTTACTTGTTACGTCTGCCTCAATAAAGGCCAAACCGTGCTTTTTTTAGCCAATAAATTTAGATCATCAACCTCATCATTACCTTCAAAACAATGCCCGGGGGTGAATCAGAATATTAAACGATGACTTAGAAAGAATTTACGCGATAGCTTTGCAAAATGATATTTGACGGTAGATGCTGCCGAAAGGAAAGAATTTATTTTGTTACATAGACAATTAGATACTATCTTATCCCGAACACTGTAAAAACGATGTTTACAATTTTTCAATGCCAGGACAAAGTGGAAAATGAAACAGCCGCTATGAGCATCACTCTACAGTGGATACATGAATACAGTAAAAGTCATTCAAAATACGACAAAAAAGGTGAATTATGATCAAATGAGTCTGATAAAGTATTTTTGTCATTTCAATCAATTTAATCTTGCAGAGAAATTGAACAAAAAATACAGGGAGAAACTCACGTTTGTCCATATCCATTCACTCTTATTCATTAAATTCATTATCCCCCAAATCCTCTTTTAACCAAACCCATTTATTTCTCAAGTCTTCAGACCTGGATCGGAACAAGCGTCGCTTTTCGTGGACAATAATAAGCAAATACCAATATGAGAACATAACGTATTCATGTGCATACAATATCAACTCATCAAGAGAATGTTCAAATGATGATGCATCATCATGAATTCATTTTCTATTTTAGAAGTGAAGTAAAGTAAGCAGCGGGTTCATATCGCAGTCGTGATCGCTGTTGTGTAGTGATTTTCATCATCATCATCAACATCATCGCCATCACGACTCGCTTTGTCCGAGGAAAGAAATAAGGAGTAAATACCTGCACATTTTTTCGAGACATAAAAATACTTAAGTACTACCTTTCTTCCCTCTAGTTAAGCTCTGGCATTCAATCGTAGCAGTACGAGAAAATAAGGTGTCTTAGCGCTATCGTTGATATATTTTCATTTTAAAAATTTATTATTGTCAACGATTCAAAAACAAGGAGCTATTTATTTCTAGTTTTGATCATTTTTAGAAGAAGTCGTTGTAATGAAGAAAAAAACGAAGAAAGCCGACTATAATCGGAGCAATGCTGAAACCAAGATCTTTAAATATTTTTTTCTTCACTGAAGCTAGTTTTTGAAATTCGTGCGTGCTTGAACCTGTGTAGATCTTAATTATATTGTACTTTGATTAGGACCTATTTATAATCGCATTTTCCAGGCAAACCAAAAAAGACACTTGAAAGGAATTACTTTATCTTAATTTTCCAACAAAAATTTCTTTAATGTGACGGCGCTATTACGAAACTGTAATCCAAAATAAACTAGTGAAAAACTCTTGTGAGCTGCATGGACATTACAGTAAGCTAATTATTATTTTCTAATTGTAAACTTGTTCATCTCGCGAATGAATAACTGATTTTGAATGAAATTTACAAGTTTTGAAAATCAAATTAATTTTTTGTTACATGCATAACATAATTATTTCGAGTGTTTCAAGTACATTAAGTGTTACATACAAATCAATTCCAAATTAAATAGTTTTGCATCAATAGCAAAACTGACGATGAGTGTGAGTCCCGTTTTTAGGTTTCGCAAAGTTATGTTCGCGACTTCGATTATTACAACACATGTCAATGGTGAAAAAACGTGAAAGCAGAAGGGAAAACTCGAAAGCAGTTTTTAAATTTTTATCCAAAATTCCATTTGTTTTTTCCCAATTTTTAAGTGTTTATTCCGCAAATGGCTTGATTTTACCATGAATCTACTTCGTTTGGGGCATGTTTAAGTTCGAATCACTTAACCCTTTTTCACCATTGCATTGAGCAGGCCTAAAAACATATGTATTTCAAAGTAATGTTTCAGGTCCGCAGCACTTGCTTTTGAGACGATCTAAATTTGCTGAGTGCGTTTTTAAGCGAATTGTCTTTCATTATTTGCATTGACAAAGAAAAAATCGTATCTCAATTTTTTCTCCACTCTTTTCAGATTTCTTGAGTTCAATGCTACTCACTCTGATGAACAATAGCAATGCCAGAATGACGTGATGTTTCATGAGTTCGAAGCTGTCAAAGAAATCTGTAAGGATTATATTTCTAATTCATTTTCTTTCAAATTCACAATGATGATGGATCATGGCAATAATGCATTCCTTTTTTCGATTAACAATTCAGATTGATGAAGTTGACGTTGACGCTTTCCTAATCTCACAGTGGAGAAACATGAAAAACGCTACCGGCAAAAATGTTTTTTGTGTAAGTTTTTGATTAAATCTTGATGACTCGACATTCTTGAGAGCAGCAGGAACGACAAAATACATTCTCGGTCGTTGTGGCCACGATGAGACGGGTTAAGCTGAAGAAAACATTTATTTTCACCACCACCCAAAGAAGCAAAAGCAAAGACATTCGAGCCTAAAAAAGCAAGTCGGATCGTACAAATCGAATCGGATTAAATATCTCGCCGAGTTTATATTTCCATGGACCGCATGACGTTACATGCAACGTATTTCTCAGTTTAAAATTCTCCGTTATTCTGCTGCTCTTATTCCTTCCATGGAAATCCAGAATACATCAATAGACTTTATTGTGATAATTTAATTTACTTTATAATTTTAGCAATAATTTATGCCCGAAATAGGTTTTATTAATAAGCTTTAGTTCATTGCCAAAATTTTATGCTGTTCTTCATGAATCGCATTTGCAACACTGTCATCAATCTTACTAGGGAAGCTCATGAACTGATAGACGAACCACGACAAGTGAGACATCAAGTCTTGGGTAATTCGTAGCGTAGATTACGAATCCGGTGTCATCTAACCGTCAATGGCATTCCCTGAATTGATTTTTGCAACTCAATGTCAATCTACATACAAACCAACACATTTTAACTGCCAAAATACCATTGTAGTAGCTCAATTGAAAGCTCCCCAGGCATTGAGCAAGATGGCTACTCTCATCTTCTTAAATCTTTCAAACTTTAAAGGTAAACGAGAGGGTTAAACTGTTTCAGTTATATATTTTCGTTCATAGTAGTCATTAAAACAGTTTACCCTTCCCTCTGCTGTGGCGAAAGGCAACACAATTTTTAAAAAAATTACGTAACAGTCTTGTCCAATGCTTTAGGAGCTTTCGATTGAGCTACGGCAATGGTATGCTGGCAGTAAAAATGTGTTCGTTTGTATGTAGATTGACATTGAGTTACAAAAATCAATTCAGGGAATGCCACTGATGGTTAGATGACACCGGATTCGTAATCTACGCGTAGAATTACTCCAGACTTGATATCTCACTTGTCGTAGTTCGCCTATCAGTTCATGAGCTTCCCTAGTTAGATATTTTAATGAAATGGCATTTTTTGGTTCCAAAAAAATGACGAAACCCGTTGTGAATTATGATAACAAGAGAATCCTACAAGTGCCTCCACCAGACATAAGTAAAGTGCAGGTCATCTTGCGCTCAGCCTACATATTCGTTTTCATTCTCTTCGAGTGTTTTAAATTACTTTAGGCTTTGAACGTTATTGAATGCCGCAAGGTAGTGGCATCAATGATATTTTTTAAAATTTATTTTTCTTATTTAATACTGCCAGATTAGCAAATTTGCAAAAAATTACGGGAAAATGACTAAATGCTCGTAATCCGAATGCTCTTGGATGGCACTGGTGGATAATATTTGAATCGGCCTGATTTCCTGCCAAATTCGAATCTGGACGAATGGGTCCAGATGATTGCAATGTTGTAACAATTTCAAGGAAAATCTTCAAAAGTTTGTTTCTAAACGAGAAAGATAATACACAAACGAATAAAAACAAAAGCAGAACTTAGGAATCCTCTTGGCTCGGGCGCGTTGAACTAATTCAAGTCTGAGGTTATTTTTGGTCGGCAAAGTAGGAAAAGCTATTGAGGTGAATTTACACTTGAAGACAAATCTGCATTTTTAAAGAGAGATAAAAAGTTGTTTGAAAGCAACAAATAAAGGAATTGCAAATGAAAATCAGCTGAACTAGTTTTATTGCTTTAGACTACACTAGAATTTGGTAGTTAATAGCAGCTGGAGTAAAAAATAATTTCATTATTAAACTATATTAAAATGTGTCATTAGCCTGGGCGATGTTCTGCGTTGATTAAAATAGAATATCACGCTTGGTATAACTAGCACAGGTATGACTAGGTCAAGCTATATTTTCCGCTTTAAAAAAAATATTATACTAACTCCATGAGAAATTGGTGTCAACACATTGAGTACGTGAGCTTAGGGTAAAGAAAATCTAATCTCGTGTAGATTTCAATAAGGCTTCAAGTTCATATAACTTGATGATACTATCCTTTGCAAGACTTACGAAAGATGTACTTGATCACTATAATATAAAGCCTAAATTCGTGTTTGGAATACCTTCAGATCAACATCTAACCTATGCGTCTGATATTGAAGTAATAGTAAGTGAATTACATGAAATTTTGAACAAACACGCAGTAGTAGTAGCCGCAAGAAATAATGTATTTTTCTGGGGGCTATGAAATTTGAAAGCTAAAAAAGGTTCCAATTTCAGGAAATAAATTAGCTTTCTTAAGAGTGTGGATAAACGAAAGTAAACAGTCGCTGCATATTAATCTTCGTTATGGTTCTGCTTCGTAGTTCTCGAAAGCCCTAAATAAATTCATTTGTTCGATTTGCCATTTATCTATGAAAACTCCTTCTTGTGCTGGACATTATTTGGCAATTATGGTTGAGTTGTCTTTGAACGAGTAGCTGGGGATTGGCAAATAAAGCGTCAGACTGTAGTAATTTATAAATTTATAATAATCAATGCATTTACTGTAAATGAATGATAATTTGGTTGTTGAAGCTAATCTAACAAGTCTCTGTTCAGCAATAGTTCGTTATGTATTATCGATATCATGTCGAATAGGTATTGATCTGTCAAATTAAGAAATCCGTATTCTCTCTTCTGGATTTGCTTACAAAGTAAGATCAACTTGGAAAAATATTTCTGGTGATGTTTCTAATCTGAAGCTCCGTCAATTAACAATTTTAACTTTTAAAAATGTAGTCCACAAACGTAAATTTTGTTTTATGGTAATAGCTATTTGACATTTGCAATTCAGTTATGAATATATATGAAATAGAACTAATACAATTAATATTAACTTATAGTGATATTTTCATTTGGTATTGTCTTAATCTCATTGATATTCTTTAAAACTGTACAAAAAACTGTACTGCACGCATGAAAGTAATAAGTCTGAATAAATAAATACCAGAAAGTGCAAGTAAGAAGACTCATAATATGTTGTCGTTTCTCATTCGATTTTTCGCAATTCGAATTTTGTAGTGAAAAATATCAAAGCGGCCGTTAATTATTGACGTCACCTCGAAGGGGTGGAGGAAAATGGACAATGTGACATGGGAGGGGTCAAAAATGTCAAGAGTCGGATGATGTCATTAATGAATGGTACCGTAACGACAGTTTAAACATGATCATTTTGGACTTATACATATGTTTGGGTGAAACCATCAGCGGATGAAAATATTACCACGAGAAATAGTAACCAAGTATATTGTAATTTCAAGAATAACTAGAACTAACAATGCAACTATCTCGGACATATATGGGAAAAACGATTAGATGGCAATTTTAATCTGTACTATCTTTTTCCGCGTATCAAAAAACGTAGTAGTCACCGGCTGTAACGGAAAAATTTCTTTCCAAGCGTCGTACAATTCAGTTATATATTCCTTGATTCGCCATTTTAGCTTTGTTTTTGTCTCAATGTACGCATATGCCATAAGACTTTTGATGAATATTATACCACAAA
>JAHZMX010000074.1:0-15073 GCA_027743895.1 Seira musarum
AGAAAATCACCTTTCTCCGACGCGGTTATTGTGGTACTCATGTCACAGTCAGAGGGTTTTAAAATTAAAGCCTATACACAATTGCACATGGGCGAAGGTTTAAAAAATCAAAAAAAAATTTCTGTGGATTTTATTAACGTTGATTTTAACGTAATTCCGTCGAATGTATTTTAGAAATTTTGACTTACTGCCTCCAAATCCATTTATAACCCCCAACTCCCAACCAACGCTTCCGATTTAAATTTGTACTACGTACAAAGCTTACTCACCCACGTACTTATCTGTTTTAACCCTTTACAATCTCTGTTTTGCAATATCAAGATGACATCTTATTTCTGAGCAAATGGCGGGAGGATAATGTTCCGGGCTAATTTAGAACAGGGCTTGATGCATGCACCCTAGTTCCTTCCTGATACCTTATGCCATCATAAATATCATTATTGACATTATGACGACATCTCGAAGAAAAAATCGGATAATAATGGTTATGCTGATGCGTATTTCATTTCACATTATTTACTACTTCAGAAAAGAACGAAGGTAGTCTAATGGATATTATATGATGATGTTCTTCCCAAAGAATGTTGCAAACTTTCTTTTTTTACGAGAGGGAATTCCTGTAGAAAAAAGGTATTTTTTCCATTACAGCTTGGCTTTTTGTACTTTCCACTGCATTGCATTCCATCCAGTCCGGGATCCGGCTTTGAATTGAATCTCACTGGAACTAGCTTCGCTTGGGTTTGGGCTGGGGAAAGAAAAAAAATGACTTTGGATGGGACGTTGCGATGCTCATTCCTGTTGGAGCACTCACTCCAGTCACAGCGAAAAAAGAGAAGGTGGGAAAGTCTGCATTAGCTTAAGTAGGAGGATAAAGTTGAGAGCCCACGGCTCACATTTCAAGTGAAAGTGAAAGAGAGCCGAATTTATTTGCACCCTCACTTTTTGGATTAGGAAAAAAGGGGGAGTAAAAAATGGTACTGGATTCACATACATGCATGCAGACATGTGTAATGGGGTAACATTTATAACTTCAGTGGAAACGAAAAAAGTGCGAAAAAGTCATTAAAGATATAGCAGTTGCAGTTGTACAAGAGAATAAATAAGTATGCATTTCCCATAAAAACAGTAGAAAATTGGAAACATCAAATTTTCAAGATTTCAAGAATTTTAGCGGAAATGCAAATAAAAGAAGTACATTTAGGTTCATTTAAAGTGAATTAATTGTAAAAAAAAGTTGTTTAATAGTTCCAAATGTGAAGAAAGTGGGTGTCTCACTTTACCCCAAAGGTTGACCCCTTGAATTTGAGTGGTGTCAAGTGATTTTGGACTCCAGGATTGAAATGTCTCCAGACACCTGGCATAGTCAAACCCTAATTGATATTTGACTCTGAATTGACTCCTGTCTTGACTCGATCCAGCTTGGATTTTTGCTTGCCGCAGCCCCAGGACTTCCAAAAAGAAAATGAAGGGATGAAAATGAGGTTGCTCCCTGTGCTCCTCTTCTTGATCACGTCAGGTAAGTGAGATGCCAAAAGTTGCCTTTGCCATTTTGCAATCTAACTAAAAATCAATGTGAAAAATATTCGCCATTTAGAAAAAGAAGATAAGGGGAAAAGTTCTCTCGGAATGAATCCCATGAAAAATAAAAAGTTGACGTTTCTCAAAAGAGGAAACGTCAAGTTTGTTTCGAGGATTTCAACAGGCAGGCGTGTAAAATACTTAGATTCTCTTCGCTCTTTTTTCAACTTCATTGATGTCCATATTGTCCTAATCTAAATTCCCTGAGTTGCTCGAAATCAAAAAAAGAAGAGAAAATAAAGTGCGAGGACTTCCCGACTTCGACTGAAGAAACGGACAGGACGAGATGAGGGCACATCTTTCGAAAAAGAGGAAAAAGCTCGTTTGTCCTATGATTCTCCAGAAGTAGTGGAAAAAAAGAGCAACATCTTCAGATCTTTTCAACGAAGAAAAAAGTGAGTGAGTGAGGGTCTCAGAGGTCTCTTTAGTGATTCTTGTCACAGAGCCAGAGAGCAATGCGACAATGGATCGTGGCTCGAATCCCAAATTCCACTTGTTCGAACGAACGAACGAACGAATGATGCGATGGACTTTTCTTTTTTAGTCTCTAATTCAGCTTTAGCTTTCACACTTTTTTTTCATTTTTTAGTCTCTAATTCAGCTTTAGCTTTCACACTTTTTTTCTTCGAGAAGAACACTTTTCTTCAGAGATTGCTTGGGGTTTCAATGAGACAGATGGGAAAATCTGGAAAATTCAGGTTTACGCTTAGAATTACCTGTCGAGAATAACGGAGTTCGTGACGCTTTATGAAATTCATTAATACAAATAATACACGAAATAAATTGAACAGGCAGAGATGACATTACCCTCTAAGGTTAATGTACATAAAACCCAAAATTACAGTTACCCGAGATATTTGCTATCTCTGCGATTGATTCTTCCTGAATTAGATCCGCTTTGCTCCATTGAGCGGTTGACTTTTTGAGCGAGTTCAAAAGGGAAATCGTCTCTACTTTTTTTTACTACTTCTTGAACACATGTGAGGGTCGGCGGGTGATGATGATGTTGATGACGGTGGTGGCTGTCCTTATTCCCGGAACTTAAAAAAATATCTTTTCTTTTTTTTCTATTCATCATCTAATTCCCATTTCGAGATCATCACCCTCAATTTCATGACTTCCGAGCAAAAAAAAAAAGTTTTCTTCTTCTCTGTCCGTCCCTGATGAAGATGAAAGAAGGAAATGAAGAAAGAAAGACATTGTCGCCTAAAAACTCCTTAGGTTTTTTTGCAATTTTTATTGCAACTCTCGATCCTACTTTATTGATATTCGACTCAGATCCGGGGATGCCCATGATCTGTTTTTGATCAGCTTTTTCCCTTTCGTGCAAACCAAAGGATGAGAGTCGAAGGACTAGTTTATCTTACTTTCTTCTTAAAGAAGACGTGGAGACATCAATGTTTTTCTCTTGATTGCGTCCACTTTAACTTGTTTATTGTCCTGTAAACATGAAGAACCTGAGAAGGAAGAGAAAAGGAGGAACAAAAAAATTTGCCTCTAGTTTCATGTTCTGCATGTCCTTTTTTCACAATCGGCACTTACAATCAGAGAATTCATTACCCTTTGACTTCCACACGTGACAAAGTAAAAATAGAAAAGGGAGTTGAAATGAATGAAGAAAAACATTAGGATGTTTAGCAAGAAATTCCGAGCACTTACATAAACTTGACAAATTAAACGGCTAGACAATAGAGAGATATCCGTAATCAATGATTTACATATTGGTTTACATATTTAATTGAATTATTGAACTATGGAGTGTTTTGTGTGAAAAAATTTTATTTTTGTGAGAAAATACGTTCAACTTTATTTTTTTTCAATCTCCAAAACCCTGTTACTTATAGCCTAATTACAAACAAATTGCTACATTTTTTACCTGGAAAACATTCCAAACCTTACCAACTTCGCGGAAAAGTAAGAACTATTTTTTAATTAGAAAAGTCAATGCGATGGAATGCTAAACTTTTCCGGAAAATGGTTGTACGTAAGAGTATTTGCTTGTGCTTTGGTATCGTTTTGTCTGTGGCTAGTTTGGTGGCTGACTACTATGAGCTTTCAGATCTCCAGTCTTTTCTTTAGTCAGCTTTCCCTGTGGTAATTTTGCGGGAGGAAAATTTGTGGATGTGGTCTTGTGGATGACGAAATCCAACATCTTATTCTTCCTTTTACTATTCATAAAAGAATCTTTTTCCGGTTAGTTACCTCCAAAAACATTCATTCACAAGTCAAGCCTGTCCAGGATCATTTATTACCCGGGCTGGTGATTGTGATGATGAGGATGATCATTGATGATGAATGAAAATGTGATGGCTATCTCAACTCATCAACTTCGATTTTTCGGGAAAATAATGGAAAGTGAAATGCGGGAGAAAGTAAAAGCCATTTTGGTAGTATTTCTCCAGAAACTACATGCTTCGAGCTCATTATCACCTCTTTTCTTCCACAAAAAATTAAGGGGGAATGATAATAATGGTAATGATAACAATGATAGTAATAACGATAAAAACAAGCATTAAAAATCATTTCCAGTGAAAAAGTTTAAATTGCGAGTGGAAATTTCCTATTTTGATGAGGAGACAATAAAAAGTTTCTGGAAGATGGAGAAGGGGGAAAGTATTTAAATTGGATGCATCACATTGCAATGCTTTCTTATCTGGCTTGGGTGATGACGTGCTAGTGCCTCTGGTAGAAGTAAAGAAAGGATGGAATATAGAAAACATTGAATTTATAAGAAACTGCTTTGTTTGAGATTTCTTGGAAAAGATGAAACCTAAGCCAAAGCAGAGCAATGACAAGGAAAGATGCAACATTTTCTAAGTAAGTGCAAATGAGGAGCAAAGTGAGAAGCAAATCCTACTAGTTCCACTTTTGACTAGCTTCTATATTTGTATCGGTGTATAGATAAATGCGGTCAGATTTTAAGGGAACGTTTATTAAGAACGTCTCAAAATCAGGGAATCCTGTCAAACTTGCAGTGCATTCATCGTTATGAAGTATGTACTGTGGGACTATACGTCATGAAGACATAATTCATGACCAACCCCACAAAACAAAAGTAAATCTTTAAGGGAGAAAATCAGAAGAAGGGGTGTCTTTTCGTCTTTGTCTGCATCTTTCTATTCATTACAACAGTTTACACCAAGCCACAACCACAGCGTTTTTATAAATGGTGATGATGATGAGGCGAACGATCCCGTCTGATGATTTCCTTCCTTCCACGCCATTACTCCTGAAAAGGTCTCATCATCATCATCATCATGATCATATCCACCAACAAAACGGATCCCGATTCGGAGGAGGAAAATAAAGCTTGTTTTGTGAATTCATTCAGTTAAGGTACCTACTCTCACTCGCTATTTATTCACCCCACAAACTACAAACAAGCCACTTTATTTACACGCGCTATCATGTCATAGTCATAGTCGTGAAATGAAAGGGAAACGACGCAATAGACTTTCACTTTTCCAACTCAAACTGCAGAATTTCCACTAATGAAGTTTCCTATTTCTACAAGATTTATATTGCTCGAGTCACAAATGCCATTAAAAAATCTGAGCATCATACAATCGCGATCCCATTGTATTCCAGAGCTGGTAAAATTCAAGATTTTGAAATAAAAACCCATGGGCACATATTATGTAGATTCCAAGAGCTAATAAGTTTCCATTGCAAAAGGTAAGTAGCATAATATTTTGCTCTGCCAGTTAATTTTTTTTATTAAATCTGTTTTCACTTGTCCGGTATGGGGTTGGGTGGAAAGGAAATTCTCCATTTTTATCCGTCTGATTTACCCCGTTGAAGACTCTGCTACCAATATCGCTGGAGAAAGTCGGTCGGTTAAACAGAAATTGGCCCAGCTTTGAAAAGGCATGATCATGATGATCATCATCGGCATCCTGAATTGATTGTGCTTTCGTGTCTGGTCCCACCGGACCGAAACCGGACAATTACTAGGTGGATGAGAGAGAGAGAGAGGGAGAGCCTCTCTAGTGGAGTGGAGTGGATTGTGGATCCGGATTGGGATGGCCTGAAAAAAAAATCTCGCTATGCATTCTCATTCTTTCATTGCATTTCCCAAAGTTGAACTGGGAGTTTGGATTTAGGTACGCGTTCGGCGATCCAAATAAAAATCACTTGGAATTGTTTCAATGTTTCTTTCCGGAAATGAGAATGTGTGAGAATGAAATCGGTACATCGACCAGCAATATTCCATTCCATGAAAATAACAGGAAGGTCCATTTTTTCATGCAGTTCGGAGAATAGGGAGGGATGCGATGCGACTGCTGGACTTTGGATTTACGGTTACGTCAGAAAAAAATGCTCCCATATTGTGTTCATTGGGGAATCAATCTTGCGACTTGAGTTTGAGAATATAATATTGTGTTCAATGGGGAATCAATCTTGCGACTTGAGTTTGAGAATATATTTTCATGCGAAAAAATCATTTTCCATCTTCATCGACACGTCATGTCAGTGGATAAAGTCAGGAACTACCAATGCGTTTGTTTGATATTGAAATTGCATTGATTATCATATCACAAAAATAAGCCTCCAACATGATGGGATGGACTAGAGCTCAAAGTAAAAAAATATTTTGATTTATTCGATTTTGTAAGTCTTTTAGTTTCGAGAATGGTAATAAGGGGAGAGACGTGAATGGGTGGAAGGGAACATCGAACGTACATGTAAAGTTGTGCGTGCGAATCAAAAGATATTCCTGAAAATATGGATTCTGTTTGATTTTTAAATGAGAATTCTGTAAAATTAATTCATAGTTTCATTTGGAACAGAATATGTAATTCAAAGTATGTTCTTCGAGAAATAATTTTTTTAACCTGCAAATTGACTATCATATGCCTCAACGTGTGGTAATTATATAAGCACGGCAAATAAGTTATTTATAGAAACCGACCAGAATCTACATTTTTGTTTCATTCTCGCTCTTGTCTGTAACAATACTTATTTGCCTACAATTTTGACTGCTTGACTCATCGTTGGTCGATTGTTAATCATATAACCATTTTGGCTTCATACGAGGAGAAAGCTTTTGAAACCGTAAGAAAAAATGATATTGATTCGTTATAATGAATAGAATATGAATAAAATTGATCAGAGCCAATCGATCGATCAATATTATCATATCTCGATTTTAATATTTTCATACTTATGAAATAGTGAATCTATCACCTTTCCTCTCACCTTACGCTCATAAATTTTTATGATTTTTGAATGATGGATCATTTTCTTTTCTCTTCTATTCATTTTCAGTGGCGGAGTGCCTAATGCTTCGGAAATTTTACGTTCCCAAGATAAAACTGTGCGATGAGGATGCCCTGCTAAAGTGCGAGTACGATCTGGGTCGCGACCGTCTCAAAGGTGCATCGGAGTGGAGGGAGTTTATGTGGAGGTGAGGAGAGGGAGATATAATACTCACATATTTTTTGGTAAAGAGATCAAACCTTGTTATTTTTTTGTTTCTGCCTTTTAGGAATCCAAATCAAGTGCCATGCAGGTCCAGCTTCGTTCCTTGTCTGTGAAATCAACAGGCGTGTATCGTTGTGAGGTATCGGCGGAAGCACCCTCCTTCGCATCCGNAGCACCCTCCTTCGCATCCGTCACTGGAGGGGGAAGAATGACAGTTGTTTGTAAGTCTGTCATTTACTCAAGCTCAATGAAAATGATTCATTCATTTTGGCCCCCTGAGATGATAAGATTCTTTCTTGTTTTTTTATCAGATTTGCCAAAGGAGCAACCAAAAATCACGGGCGATTATAAAAGTGAATATGAAGTTGGTGATGTGCTTGAGCTGAACTGTTCTTCCTCTCCATCTTTCCCTCCATCGAAGCTGTCGTGGTACATTAATGACTCACCGGTAAGTCAAACAAGCATTTGCGGCCATTGCGAATACGCTTTTTCCAGAGATGGCAAAAACTGAGGGTTTTAGACTTGAAACCCTTGTTTTTCTATACATCCGTCATTGTTACGTATGGAGTACAAGATGAAGATTCTCTAAGCTTCCAAACAAATCTTCTTGATTATCTATCAGTTTTAGCCGTTAAAACTCATTGCCATCTCTGGTTTACCACTTCAAGTGTGACATCTAATTTACACCCTTGAAAAAATAATGTCAGACTACATCTATGGTAGCGGTAACAATTTTTATAGGGGTAAATGTGGAAAATGGCCTGTTTTTATCCTCCATCCCATTTTCCGCTTGATTTATTTCCTCAAAGGATTTACCCTTTTTTGTTCTTCACCAGAGTTCCGGAGTTTTTTTTACTGGAAAACTAAAATAGAGTACGTGTAAGTATTTTTATTCGCCCTGTCCAGTAACACAAAAAATGTTAAGATTTTTTCGTCTTTTTATCTGCTTCCCGAATTTATTTCCATTCCTTTTTCTCTCTCGCTGTTTGCATCTATTTACATAAATTTTTGAAAAAAAAGTAGAGCATTGACTTGACGGACAAGAGGAATCCCATCTCATGAAAAAAGCAGGACCACGACCATACCACAACACACCGCGACTTATTTTCTTTTCTTCAAGAGCTTCAGTGTTTTTGAGTGGTTTGTTTAATTTAATTACGCGGTGAGAGGATGAGCGTCATGAATCCGTAAGCGAGGTGAAAATGGGCTTTTAAACGGCTTGATCTGGTAGCATTTGGCTGGGTGCCAGAGTACCTGCAAATACACAAAAAAATATATTTCTTTCTACTGAAATGAGATGGGATGATCAGAAAGAAGGATGCTTGCGCTCATCCTGAAATAAGTATTTTCCATTCCATTTTTTGTTCTCTTTGTATGCCTCCCCAAAGTCCCTCTGGGGGAGCTTGAGAGGAGTTTAAAGGGGAAAAGTAAATTTTCTTGGTTTTCACTTTCTTTATTTTTTTGTGGAATACGACGATTCCATTAGAATTGCAGATTAAATGGGAAATGAAGTAGAAAAAACTTGCGCTCTTTGTGTTTTCCAGAGATGACAAACCCCGGGTTTGTTTATTCACACATCTCTGGGTTCTAACAGATGTATGAGGGTAATTTAATTTTATATTCTGTTGAACTTTATTAAGGCATGATTGTGTCTTTCTCCAAATTACCCACGAAATCCGTTAAAACCGTTGCATAGAATTACGATAGTTCCATGTTCAAAACCCGGGCTATTTTAAACCCATATTGACCTCTACTTTTTCCTTCCTGAAATAACTTTTTTTTTGTTGCGCACTCCATTTTTTTGTTTATTGTCACGTCTCCCATTTCACATATCCAATTTTCCCCATCTAAATAGAATTTTGATGGTGTTCATGCTCATGTCGCATCTTGGTCTGATCCCGGATAAAATTTATGCAATGTTTGGGAATAACCTTAAAGGCAAAAGCCAAAGGTGTGAATGGCATAATGTGCTCTGAATATTGATAAGGTGGACGTCCCATGGTCCATCTCTCTCCATCCCGTACCCCCGGATTATACAACGACAACGCCACCGAGATCGCCACATTACCACAATATCTATCCCACTACGCCAGCTACTGCATCCGCCACAACCACTTCATCGCAATATAATTTAATGATCACGTCGCTCAGGCTACAGCTCCAACTTCAACAACATCACTTTGGTCCAAAGGGCACAGCAAAGGTGAGGTGTGTGGCGAGGATGTCCACTTTATTTTGGCAGGATGGGGATGAGAAAATATTGGGACATCATAATCATAACCATGGGAGGGGAAACGGGAGATCTATGAGTGAGGATGATGTGTCAGTTGAGTACGAAATGACGGAAGGCCCTTCGGTAGGCTATGGATATGGACAGGAGGTGGAAGAGGATAATAATGAGGGGGAGGAATCATCTTGGTCAGAGCATAGGAATAATCGTCGTAAACATCCCCAGCGGGAACAGCATCATCATAGGTAAAATATAAAATCATTTTTATCGTAGATTTTTTTAAAATAATTCATAATTCAAGAAGTAAACCTGACGTGACCATGAAATGCAATGGAATATTGAGTAACGGGAAGGGCTTTATCTTTGATTCATAGAAGACATAACAACAATAATGTGAGGAGTAGTCACCATCACCATAATGCCGTGCATTTGGAGGAGGAGGAATATGAGGGGTATTATGGGACTGTGTCCGGGTACCAGAACGAAGCCCTCGTGCTAGGTAAAGCAAGAAGCTTTGTCATTTGAGATTCAAAAGCAATTTCTTTACATATTTTTTTATTTGATTACAGTTCGCGGAGGTTGCTCAATGCCAAAAATGTCCTCAATCATATTTAGTCCCGTCATCGTCACTCTACTATTCTTGGTTGGTAATGGCCTACGCATCGTATTTTGAAGTGAAAAAAAAAAATCCCAAGCTTTGGATACGACCGAACACCAAAACGATGAAGTACATTTTGACTCTGCACCGGACTTGTAAATCTGCACACTAAATCTTTCTCTGTGAACATATCAGTCGACACGCGTTTTCAAAAGAAATGAATCTAAATATGAAATTGAAACATGCATGCTTCTTTGTGTAAAATGAAAATGTACATAAATAGTAAAATAAATATGTAAGGCCTATATACTTTAATAATGCACCCGACACATATTTTAAAACTGCTTTGTGCAATATGAATACTAATTACTGTAGAGGGTCATTGGTCATTCATAAATTTTGTTCCACACAGCAAAAAATAATCAGAACTAAAAAGTGATTGATTACATTCTGCTGAAATGTCGGCCCCTACAAAACCACGTTACTTAATTTATAAATGACCTTTGGAATGTTCCCTATCCTCGTAAATTAAATAAGTTTTAAGTAAAAAGGTGCGTAAATAAAAAATGTAATATTGTTATCTAAACTTATTACGCAAAAAATGATAAAATAAAAAAAATGTACTGGAAATTGATGCGTTTCTGGACTTTTAAATGGCAATAAACTTGGCTCGATGTAAATCTATGCACTTCCTTTTTTTCGTGCCACACGGAGACTCCCACGAAGTCCAGTCCAGTTGCAGTTATGTAGTTGTTCAACAAATGCTGAAGATAAAATTTATGATTAGCTTTACACTTCTCTTGTGTAACTGCACCGGCATTTCATCTGGACTAAACTGAACTACTTTTTTAAAAGGAAAGTCTGACTCGGGCTGGCTTGGCTTTGCTTTGGGTCTGGAAAAAGTCACACAAATCACAAGAAAAGAAAAATGAGCCACTCACTCTTCTTGCTCCCCGTCCCGTGTGCTCCAGAGTGAAAGTATTTTTTTCCAGGAGGAAAAAATGCAAACAAGTTTTTTTGTTGTTGTTTTTACTCAACTTTTAGAGTTCTCCTTTTGCACCGCCACCGGAGTGAAATAGATGCGTATCTGTAATGTAATATTTTTGGGGTTGTAGTAGTTGTACCGAGTGAGTAAATAAATATAGGGAAATAAGTTGAGTGAAATAAACACGCGGGGACGTGAATAATATGGATGGATGCAATTCGCCGTGAATGCCTCAATTTCTCTGGGGAAAGGAATGTGGCAGTTTCGAAAAAAAAGAAATGAATGGAGATGTAGTACATGGAGAGATGGTAGACATTTCACTCTTTGGAACAAGGAAGGAATGAAATACTTAACTTGTGCTTATGTCACAGCTTGGATAATGGCACTGTGATGTTTGGGTTGTCGATCTGTGACATGCGATTGAAAATATACAAATTTTTAACATTCGTGAAAATTTAAATCGTTTCATCTCATTATAAATTTATTATCAATTTCTGTTTCAGCCACAGTATCAGTAAGGTCATATCAAGTCAATAAAGTCATTTAATTTTAAAAAGTCACAAATAAAACTCACTTTCCATTCATCAGAATTCAACAGAAAATGCAGCAGAATTCAGGTAAATACATAAAAAATGCGCTACCAATTTACCATGCATATTAAGTATCTCGTGAATCTCTTTAAATCATAAGCTGTTTATGATAAGCACTTGAAAAGTTTTTGCTATTAAGGTTCTTCCATCCAGAAATAATTTTCGCCGGCACTTCCGTGTTTCTATTATTTTAAACTTGATTCCACTTGAGCATGTGACATTTATAATAAGTGAACTACAACACAACAATACAGGTTATGTAGTAGTTTTTTTTACATAGCTTCACATCACTTTGCCTACTCCTCTGTAAAATGAATGGTACAAGGTCCCAGATGAGTAAAAATTGTAAATGGGATTCATTTCTTATGCACCACCCCTTTCCACCCCAAACAACAAGAAGAAAAAAGCGACCAATTTAGTTGAGAAAATATATTCCTATTCCAAAAATAGAGAAAGTATATATAATATGCGGGATGCATGCACAAATATATATTTTTTACAGTGGAATGGATTACAGGTAAAAATTTAAATCCATTTTCACTTTTGTCATTTTCCAAGCCCGACTTGAATTATAGATGACAACAGGTTTCATTTTCACTTTGCACATTCATTCCTGCGACCTCACGAATTGCTTGTTCCAGTGATAGGTGTTGGGTTTTTAACGGGCACGAGCAAGTGGATTATGAAAAAAATTCTTAGGTTTGGTGAGGTGACAATTGAGTCCATTTTATAACTCAATCATATTGTACAGAGTTCTCTGCCCAGTAAAACCCTCATCAAATTTTTGCCAATCCAAACGCATTTTGCCATCTCTTGTATTTTTCGGTATTTATTTCATTCAATTCAAGTTGTTTTCATGCTATTCTAAAGTCATAGTTAAAGTCGTAACATGAATTGAAAATGAACTGGAGAGAGAAACCAGTCCAGTTCAGTCCAGCAAGTCCAAGATGAAAACTTTTCTTCAAAGTCTTTTTTACGAGATTTCCGCAATGACTTTCTCCTGATCTTTTAACGTGAGGAAGAGAAACAAAGTGGCCCATTCTCCTTCCAGATCCCGATTTTCATGCAAATCCACAAAAAAGAGATCGGAAGAAATTTATACGGACAAACGGAAGTTTTAAGGAGGAAAAGATATAAAAAAGCATTTTTTATCTTAGCTGGAGGCTGTGAGTTCCCTTACCTGGTCATACAGTTACAGTGCTGGTCTGGTCTGGCTTGCTTGGCCAACAATAAAAATAAATAAAAGAAGGTGTGATGGTGTGAAGTGGGTTGTTCTTTATTTTTAGTGGGATTTCTCCACGTTCGAGTTCAAGTGGGAATGGGATTGCTGATTTCTTGACCTGGAATTGAGAAACCACTTTTCCTGAATCGGAGAAGAAAAAGAAGAGAACAGGCTAGCAAAACACAACAGTTCCGGTTTTTATTGCGTGAATTGCAAAAAAAATGTTGAATTGTCTTGTCTTTCTTTGTTCCAAAGCTTGGAGGCATTTAATGCGAGAAGGTGGGAAAGTGAAGTAGGTCTTTATTTAGTATGGCCCGGCATGAGAGCTGTGATTTAGGAAAGGAAGGAAAGGTGAGGGAGAAATTGAGTTAAAACTAAACTGGAGAAATCTCGTTGATTCATGCCGTGCCAAAGAGAGTTAGTTGTAGGTATTGCATTGGTAAAGCGAATGAATTGTAATGCGCGAATGGATAATAGGGCATGAAATCCTTGCTCATGTCAGGTTAAAAGATTTGACTTACGATAAGTTAATGATATCCTGCAAATAACAATGTAATTATAAGTCAAACTTTCGCTTTCAACCCATTTTAATAGCTTTGATGTCTGCTTATAGCTGCTTATAAATGAATGCTTAAAATGGTAAAATTGTGTGGAATATTTTTCAAGCTATGAATAACTCATTAACTCAATGATTAGTAATAAATTGCAAAATTAAGCAAAAAAACTGTCAATATATTAAATATGCATTTTGGAAAACCCGATTAATCAATAAACATCATCCCAGTCCTAATCTCTTCAAGTTTTTCGCTCCCTTTTACTTTGCAAAGTATGCATGAAAAGTCCAACTCTGTTTCAGACTCGCAGACTCTTTCTCACAGAAAAAAAGGAAGCAAAAAAATAAGACTTTGAGTAAAATGTATCTTTTTCTTCCCCTTTTCCTCTCAAAAGCGTTTTTCTTCTAGTCCCGGGATCATTACCGTTTCCGGACACGTTGGATTCACACTTCATGTATCCGGACACAATATTACAAACTCAACAACTCAAACTCCACTTTTTTTACTGCCTTATCCGCACATATCCCATAAAAAATATTATAGTTTTTCTCCTTTCTCTACCGTTGCATTATTGCCACAGGGAAATGAATAGTTGCTGATCTTCTTCTGGCTTTGGTCTGGTCTGGTCTGACCAACTCTGACTTGACGTACTTTTTTCATATGCTCAAACTGAAAGTGAAACAAAAACACTGCAAAAAAGGTTTTTATTGAAAATTGAAAAATATTCTTTGTTTCAGTCTCGACATGTCTAAAGATGACTAGACTAGTTAAGTTCTTTTCCTACTGGAATTATGACCGAAAAGAAGATATATTGCCTCCGTTGAACTGTCGAAGTCATTGTGTCATCACCATCAAACATCAACCCACCTTTTTTCTTTAACTTGACTTATTGGTCTGGAACGTGCGTATGGCTTTATTGTTTTTGCTCATGAAAAATTTTACGATTTTCGAGTTTATTTCTACGTTTTTGCGAAAAGGTTGTTTACGGTTTTCATGCTTCGTGACGACTGTGATCAATGATTGAATTGAAATGTGTTGATGCGTAATGGGTCATAAAATAAAATGATCTGAAAAGCAAAGAATTTAGTTGCGTTTTATATTGCTGGTGGTTTACGTGAATTTAGCCTAATTGCGTCTCGTTTAGAGATCACGAGTGGGCATGTTGGGGCAAAGCGAGACACTGATTGTGAATCGTTATTAGCTCGTACTAGAGATTTTTCTCTTTCAGATGATGATGATAAACGCGGATGCAGAAAAATATGCAAGACAAAGTTAATTTAAGTTTTAACGTCAGTTATAAAGTATCGATGTCAAATTAAAATGAATAATAACGTGTTTAACGATTAGATACTTGATATATAGATTTGAATCACATAATATGTTTTTGATGCGCTATAAACAAAAACAAAGTTATGTAAATGAATTTTTTATTCATCCATCCCACTTAATTTAATATTTTCTTGCTATTTGACACTTTATTGAAAATATTTACAGAAATAATTGACGATAACGTACGATATTTCTCATGTGATGTGATTCGACACAGTGCTTGGTTGGATGGCAATAGCTAACAAGGAAAAATTTGTATGACCTCCAACACCGACGCAGACACCGCTTATCTTTTCTTCACCAACCTGCAGATATTTCTGGTCCGTACTGGCTTTGTCCAATGGCACTAGAAAATTGAAGAATTGCTTGCTGTGCAAACACATGAAAATAAAATAGAAGCATCTACATAAAGGACACTATATAATGTATATTTTTTCAGAATTACAACCCATGAACAGAATTAACTTTTATTAATTTCCAATATCCGCATTATTGGCAATGATATTTTATATTTTTATGGAATCCGAAATTTTTTGGAACTTCCCATAGTTGGCCAAACAAGG
>JAHZMX010000076.1:8949-21097 GCA_027743895.1 Seira musarum
CTACACATTTTCGGATGACTGGAGTTATCCTCCTAGATGTTCATGTTAATGTTGATCATCAAGAATTTCTTTGATTAAGGAAGGATGGGATGGGAAGCTGTTACCTTATCTTCTTCCTGCTCTTAGCAGGACAAAGAATGGAAAGTCCAAAGACCAATTTTAGTTACAGTTAGGGAATAAAATCATGTAACAATTTTCAATTCTGTTTACGTTTCGCTTCTGTTTTCAACAATGGACTCAAATCTTAAAATCCTTCGAGACATTGCATCTATTTGTTCCGAAAATTTTCGGTTGGTTTTTTTTTTGCTCAACCTTGACGTGAAGTAATTTCTCGAGTGAATTGCTTATGCTAAATCTGAACAAACAATTAATCACACTTATTTGATCGAAAATTAGAGGAAGCGTGAAAATCTGTTATAAATTCTTAAATCTCAGCTTAAAATGGCGCATCTGAGTAATCCTTAAAAATTAATTTCTACCTAAATAATCCCGTCATGAAATGAAATGATTTTACTCTCTACTTATATTCATATATTGGCCCCAGGTCCCGACTCCACACTTTTTGGAATCATCACCATATTTTTCCTACGCACCCTTGCTTGTTAAGCCCATGTTTTCATCCAGTTGCTCTTTTTCTGTTTGTGAACAAAATCATTAGAAAAAAAGGAGTACACAATCATCTTTTACAAGCATCTTTTACAATCACAATCATCTTTTTTTCAGAGAAAAAGAAAGGAAGATGATAATGATAATTCTAGGGAAATCCATAAAAACATTGTATTCTCTTCAAGGTTCTTCTAGTGTAAGTACATACATGGGAAATGTGGCCGGGAGCTTGGAAAGTGCATAAGAAAACAAACAGGAAGAGAACACAACAAAAAATAGCAATCCTTTTTTTTCTTCAGAAAAAAAATGGAAGAATGCTCTCACTCTTTATGTGGCTCTTCCTTTAAAAATATTTGTTTTGTTAATACCGTATTTTATCAATAAAAATGCCAGCTTTAAATGTACATACTTCCAAATTATTTTACTCGCGTTATATTGCAAGCCTTCGATCTAATTCTAAAATCTACGGCATGCATCTCTAACAATACATACGCAAAAATTTTTCCCCAAAAAATCCAACCACGGAAGTTCTTTACTACTTTTGTGGCTTATGGTTTTCCTAAAAAAATATCTTTTCTGTGAAAAGCAAGAAGAGTGGTAAGTCGGTAGTGGTACTTCCTTCAGCCGGAAATGATTGAGCAAGAAAAAGGAAAACTTTTAAGAAGAAAATGCTTTTCTTTCTCTCCTTCACCAACTTTCACCATTTCTGTTGCATTTAAAATCCATCCATATCCACTCCAATCCAAAAAGGTGTTTTCAAGTTAAAGTTGGAGTAGATGGCTATCCTCATCTCAACATCCTCCACCGCCCGCACCATACCATGATGGGATCCTGGATTGTGATTGTGATGATGATGATGATGATCTTTCCAGGAAGAGATGAGTATGATGCCTTTTTACTTACATGTGCAATGCACTTGATACTCATGATGATGCGATGTGAGAAAAGCCCTTAGTGGACTTTTCTAAGAGGAAAAGTTAAATCACCCAATTATCTCAAGTTTTTTTTTCTTCTTCTTCATGGGTGCCACTATTGCCACTCGCCATTCCAGTTTTTTTACCCCTTCCTTTACTCCGCAAAAACAAATCAAGCTCAAGTGCTACACTAATGGCGTGTTGTACAATAGTTGTAGCGAGAGCTCGAGTCTTTCTTGTACAAAATCATCTCGGCTGTTACTGTTGTGTTGCTGCTAATCGAAGAGGCAAGATGCTCACTTGGACACGTTTTTTTGCACATTATATGGCTTGGCTTCGCATCCGCCGAAGGTGGTTCTTAGCCTTGTATATATTTTTTGTGGTCAGGTCTTTCACGAGCAAGCAAGAGTAGCGAGTAGAGCAGCAGCCCACAATTTTCTCTTGAAGAAAAGTTTTTTCTTGGAAGGCGAGTTGTAGTTGTAGTAGTTGGAGCTCGAGCTGAAGCTACTTAGGCTTGTGACTCTGGACTGGTCTGGTCTGGCTAGAATGCCCGGAGGTCTTCATTTTCCACTCTGATAAATTCTCCACTCTTCCTTTCTTTGATGTGACCTATTAAGCCGTGAAAAATTCCTCACTTTTCGTGTGAGAATATACGGGTCTCAAGCAAAAAGATATTCTCTTCATCGCGTCCATTCAGAAATAGTGGCGGATTTTAACGGAAATACTGGGGATTAAGAAAACATTGATTTTAGCGGAAACTACACCCAAAGTTTCTGCTTACCCCAACGAGTTCTATAACGGACTCGATGTGCAAATTGCATAATTACAGCAAATTGAAAATAATTTAGACGGAATCGAATACTTATGCCCATTGAGAACATATTAGAACCCTTTAGAGCTTACGCCTCTGTAACTCTCCCAAAGAACAAGAAGATTCCGCTTGTTTGTACTTTGTACATCGCATCACATCATTCTCACCGATTATCACCTCCTCCACCAAAAGAAACAACAAACGCCAAAGTCATACCACCGATGTTATGTTTTTCCTGTCATCTTTACACCCGACCAGACCAGACCACTACCACCTCAGAAACAACGAAATCGAACCAAACCACTTTCTCCAGACCAGGCAGAGCCGAGCCGATTATCATTAGCTTTTTACACGGCGGGCTTGTTATTCCTTCTTCTGATAATGTTGTTCGACACACCTGTGCCGTTCACAGCCTAATCATCAACTCATCGAGTGCTCAAATTTTTTGTTATCATTACTGAACAGGCATGCATTTTTTTTCTCTTCTTCTTTCTACTTAGCCTGGTCAGTCTAGTGATGATTCCAATCCAACCCAATATGTGTTTTTCCAATACCAATCCAATTTTGCCCTAGTCCAATCCAATTCAAATCCAATGTAAAATTTGGAACCCAATATCCAATCCAATCCAATCCAATATTGGAATTTGATTGGATTGGATTGGAAATTTTCCAATATTAAAAATTTTCTACAGTCCAGTCCAGTCCAATTACATTTTTTTCTGTGGCAATTCGATTGCATTGCATGCAAACTTCCTATTATGATATGAAGAAGCTTTTCGACTTCCCCTTTTCCAATATTTGATTTTTTCTCTGCAGAAATACTTATCTTTTCTGGAGAAGAGAACAAATCAATTGCAATCTGCTAATCTAAAATGCTCGTGGAGTTCTGGGTAACAAAAATTGCCTTTACAAGACGATATGTTGTTTGCGAAAGAAAAGAAGGTCTCCCGATGAGGGAGATCGAACAAATTCTTTTTTTCTTTTCTTTGGAACTAACTGGGTTGGATTTGGGCTTGGATTTTGGATTGGATTAAAAGAAGGAATGGAATAAGAATATTTTTTTTCTCCAGTCCAAGCCAAACTACATAGTTCCGATTCCAACTGAGTCGAGCATTTACAAAGGGAAACATGAAGAGTTATGTCCCCTTTTGGGATTTTTTTCCTGAGAAAATGTTGATGGTCTCGCCGCACGCAACAAGAGAAAGTGTGTTTCCGTCTTGTCTGGGAAGACCGACTGAAGTGAATGAGATGAGATCACTCCCAAGTCGCACTTTATTTCTCGACATGGAGGTATGTACATATTAGGCACAATTGGAATCACAACTGAACAGAAAATCCTCCTGACAGAACTAGAGCCAAAATAAAATCCTTCTTTTTGCATTCAGGGATGACACAGATATTAAACTACCCCATTTATGATGGGGCTCAAGTGAATGTAAAAATCAGAAAAATTTAATTGTTGAACAATAGCCCAACGGCCGGCGGGGAAAGTTCCGGGTATTTGCATTTATTCAACATGCTCGATTCCAGGTTCCAGAAAAGCGTTTCGCTTTTCAAGTCATGGGACCACTTTTTGCCATTAATAGAGACGGGTTTAGCCCCCAAAATCCTGAGATTTTGCCATCTCTGATATTTTTCGTTGAGTTCTGTTGAGTTTATCCATATGAAAAAGGAGGGTAATTGCATCTCATTGCATTTTGTGGAGTTCTTCAGCTTCACAACCACCACACCACGGCCAATTTTTTACGTCAACAGTCAACACTACTTCATGTTTTTAGGGAATGCAACGGTATTTGAACCTCGTTATCACTCCAGAAAAGAAATGGGAAATCAATGAGGCATCAACGTTTTTTTCCACCTTCTTTCTCCAATCCAGTCCTGGAGAAAGTGGAAGGGGTAGGTGAATGAATTGATATTTGAATGGATTTTGGCAAAAAAAGTAGCTGAAAAAATGACTCATCCTTCTCAACATCGAATCGACTTTAGCTGGATTGGATGGAGTAGAGTAGAGCCTCCTATCCAGTTTGTCTTTGTCGTGTGTCCCGTTCTAGAGAATGTGAACAAGCTCCAGAAGAAAAAGATGAATTGACACGCTTATTCTGGAGAATTGTTTGTAACATTCTTGCTTGATGGATATAAATTCTTTCACGTCTTTTGTTCCTCCATAATACAGAATAATATAATAGTGAAGGATGTAGCAAAGTAGTAGTAGTAGTGCAATGACTATGACAATGACAACAACGCAACGGCAACAGCAACGACAACGACAAGAAAAGTAGAGTTTTTTTGTACGAGGGAAAATGCGTGCGACACACAGACATACCGACACCACCAAACAAAAGGATTTTCTCGAAAATAAAATATTGCCTTTGCCGCTTTACTTACATTACATTTTGTGCTCCTCTTCTTCTTCTCATAAAAGAAAAAGAGGAACATGAAGCGGAGGAGTGCTCGAGCCGAGCTTCAACATTCATCGCATCACTGCATTTTCGCACGCTTCATTTACCATTCTCTTTAAAGCCAAAAAAAAAGAGAGACAACAAGAGCGAAACGAAACGAGGGAGTGAGGAGGAGGAGGAAGTAAATACTAACGAGGGATGTGACTTGTCTTCAATGTACAAATTTAAATAAAGAAAAGTTGCGTCTTGAGAATGTTGACGGGCATAATATAATTGAGCATTGCTTTTCAGTTTATCCTGTTTACTTTTATTTTTGTTTTTAATTTTGAGTGGCGCTGAAAATTTTGCAAAACCATTCCAAATCAATTCATTCCATGAGGATTCGTTTAAAATAATTTGATTCAATCAAAATCGACTAGAATCTACAATTACTTTAGTTTATTTTGTAAATCACATTTTGCCTTTACCTCCCAACTCGGCTCATAACCAATTTATGCATATTTTTTTTGTCGTGAGCGCCCATCCGCCGAACTTGTAAGTTGTGGAGTAACAATGCACGGCCCGTTTCACAAAACAAACAATGAGAAAGGAAAGCTTTGGCTACAACAACTACAATACAACATTAAGGAGGAATAACGAACATCATTTTCATTTCTGGTAAATTCCTCCTTTTTCTCCCTCCGAAGGAAGCTTAGCGGGAGAAAATGAATTTAATGAATGAATATTGATTATGAAGCTGACTAGTGACTTCACAATGAGCAATGCAATACAATTAAATGAGCTTTACTGTCCATGTTCATGTCCAAAGTCCAAATTGTGTGGGGGTAAAGTAACCAAACCAGCTTTTGACTTGACTAATGCCCCTTGGTTTTGTGAACGGATCATTGCTTTGCTTCGTCCATCCATTCCATTCGGTTTGGCTTAATACCACTTTAATGCAGTAAATGACCTGTGCCTCAACTTCCGTTTGCGTTGGGAAAGAACTCGCTTGGTTTTAATGATGAGCGTTTGGCTGTGAGCTTGAGTTGATCTCCTTTGAAAAATGAAATTCTCTAGAGATCGTCCTAAGCCAATGTTGCATAATCAGCCAATCGGCAATCCAATCCAAATAAGCTAGTAATTACGTATAACTTAAGTATGGAGACGTAGCTGAAATGCTAAAATAAAAAAAAAATCTTTAAATTCAATTTGCAATGTTTCCAAAGCTTTCTAAGGGGCATAAAGTCATAGCCTTACTGTAGTATTTATTATAACTCTGATTCAAATTGGCTTCCAATGATCTACAATCTAGGGACGGGGGTAATTTTCAGGAACCGTTAGATTCCTATTTTGGTATGAAACAAGACAAATAATTTGATTACGTCCGAACAAAACTTTAAGATTCTGTGAACAGACGGAGAAACGGACATACCAAAAACTGATTTGAAGCTGTTCCAGCTACATGCGGTATAATAAGCTCCTACGTTTGGCTTCAGTCTATTGTCGCGCATTTAAATTGAAGAATAACATCCTTTCTTCTTTGCAAACCGAAGGAACCCTTTGGAATTGCGATTAAAAGAAGGATTTTTCTTCTTGATATTCATGCTTCCCTTCTGGAGAAAGTGGTTTCCTTTGTAGATCCGAAACGAGAACCGCATCACATCATATCCTCTTGGATAATAAGAGGGTGTCAAACGAACAACTTGCAAATCATCATAGAATGATTCTACTATGTATTCCTATTTGCTATGCTGGTGGGGATCTTGATGTGATGTGATGTGATCATCATAAACATATTTTTCCAAGCTGGAAGTAAAAAAAGAAAGTAAAAGTTTTCTTGAGGCTGAAGCTCAAGAAGAGAAAAAAACTCAATTCTCATCATTAATTTTTTAGCGGAGAAAAAAGGAATTTAAAAGCAGAAGGAATACGAAGTAAAGTTGAGTTGAGTGGAGTGTTCAATTTCCCATAATCTTCAGGAATCGCAACAACCTCGGGCGTTCAATGAATAGGGGAAAAGCATAATACCTTCTTCATTTTCTTTTTCTTGATTTTAGATTGAGGAGTAAGATAAAAGGAAGGAGGGATGTGTACTTACTTACATACATAACATTCAGGAAAAAAAGAGGTTGAGTGAGAAGCAATGCTCATCACAACACCATCATCCACGATCCCCATCGTCATCATCTTTTTTAGGAACATGAAATAGAACACATAAACAATTATGTGTCCGTCCGTAAAATAATTGCAAAATAAAATCTAAAAAAGACATCAGCACATCAATATTCAAATTAAATCAATTATATTAGTGTAGCAAACAGCAAAATGGTAACGCTAGGCTTCTTTTAAAAACCCAGTTGCGGGGAAATTATCTTGTTTTGTGTAATTGGTATCGCTTCCAAAATTAAGTCAACTTTATTTGAGTACGACGAGATTAGCAAGTTTAAAAAAAAACTAATTGAGCTTGGATGTTCTAACAGTTTTATATGCGGGTCCTAAAATAGCGAATTCACCGAATTCACCCCAATTTCTAGTAAAACTGTCAACTTGAAAAATGATTTCATGGTCTTTTGAAAGTTGTCCGTCTTCCGATTTTAAAATTTTTCTCTTCTTCTGATGATGATCGTATCGTATCGTACCTCACAATCTTCCTATTTTTCCAGCACCACCGCACCACCATCACCTAAAAATGCAATATGCATTACATTTAGTAGGGATTGTAACAGTAAACCATCATAGTTTTCACTTTATTTTTTTCCCGGGATGGATGGATGAAATGAATGCATCATTCATGAGCAGCCCTACTCCTTTTTCCATCAATACACTTTATAATGTAAAATGAGAATTGCTTGCGTACCTTTTTTCCCTTCATCAAATGAATTTTTATCCAAGCCATAGCAGCTTCTTCTTCGTTTTTCCCTTTTTCTTAAAGGGTATGGGATGGATGGATGGCTATTCCTTGAAACGAGTCAGTTTCAAAATGAAAATGTTTTCTTCTTTTTTTAAATGCATATGTAATGTAAGTAAAGTGAAAGAAAGCATCTTTAAAGTCCATGAAAAAACCCTTTTCACTTTTCATAAGAGAAGAAAAGAGATAAACCTTTTTTTCTCTGCAGACCCAAGACCGACTCGACCCAAAGACCGACCATCTTGCTCGAATCGAAATCGAGGGGAAAACAAGGGGGTTTCTTTCTGTTTTCCCTGATTGTGATTGTGAGAGGGTATTAGGTATTCAGTGTGGTGTGTTATGCAAGCAATGAAAACATTATTTCTCAATGAGAAAAGAAATTAAAATTGGTAATCATACTAAAGATAACGATGTATCGGGAATTTAAGATTGTTGTTCCAAAAATAACAAAAAAGTAAATTAGGTTGGTTCAATTTAAGCAGGAAATTCCAATGTCGGCTGATTTTTAACGTGTCATCTTGAAATTTGTGATTCCGACAGGTACATTGGATGCAAGCATACGTAAATGTGGCATGTACCAAAACCAAAGCTACTTAATCAAGCAATTGCGAGTGTCATAGGCTTGTCAAATTAATTTTTGTTTTAATTTTGCATTCTATTCTTCGCACAATCATCTAGCATGGCATACATTCCATCACACACCTAATTTTTCAGTATCAGTAGACGGACAGACATACAAACAATCCATCCTCCAACAACGAATTTCTAGATTCTTGTCAATAATAAATGCATAGGTAGTTCGTCTGCCAATTTGAGATGGGCGAAAATGAATACCTTTAGTAAATGAAGACGTAAGCACTCCATACATATACTATTCCACACGTACCTTAAAAACTACTTTATTCCAAGAAAAGAATACTTCTTTTTTTCTTGGAAGCACTCATTGTAATGAAGTAGAAAAAAAGGTGGAGTGGAGTGAGTTAAAAAAGAAGAGGAGAGCTTAAAAAATAAGCTTTTGCTCTTCTGATGAAATTAATATAAAAAAGGATCCTATCTTACATCTCACTCTTACTCGTGGAATTTGCTTTTTCCTCCCGAGTTTTTCCTGCTCTTCATAAACACTTTTTCTAACAATATCACATCGAAGTCGATGATATGATATGATATGATGACGTTGGTCTGAGTGAGTTGCCATTGCGTGGGTATGTACTTACGGTACAGGCAGTGGTGGTGGTACTTACTTTGTCTGATCGTGATTTTTTTAAGATGAAAATGTTACGAAAAGGTATGTAGACCACCTTCTCGGAAGTAAGAAAAAAAAGCAATCTGGAATGAGTTGAAGTTGAGTAGACGACCACGATCTTCTTACAATCTACAGGCTGCTTTCCTACCAAACTTAACCAAGCAAAGTAATAATAATAATAATCACTGGAGGAAATAATGAAAGAAAAACTTGCGCTTTGATTTCCCCATTTATAAAAAGAGCTCTTGGGTCTCCACTCCACTAGTCTAATAAACATATTTGATTTTCATTTTGCATAATACAAATTCCCACAAGAATCAAGGAGAAGAAAAAAAACGTTCTTTTATTCGATGAAGGGATGGTCACAGGTGGGTAATAATGAAGAGGTAGTACCGGTTTCAATTTTTAATGGAGGAATTTAAATCTGAATCAACTGTATTCAGTTCCATTTTATTGGAGGCCACGAATTTTAAAACAGATTTCCAAAGCGCTATATAACGGATCTTACCCGCCAACCTTCCTTAATAACGGATTTTTATGTAATGAAAAATCAAAGAAAAACTGCAAATTCAAATTTTAACGGATTTGTCCAACTCAAAACCCTATGCCCGTCAAAACCCCTTACATTAAAATAATCCTTGGCTTTTTTTGCTTTCCAATGTCTACCTTGAAGTGGGTGAGTTAGGTATTTCTTCATGCGAAAATCTTTCCCCTCTTTTCACCTTGACATGATTATATCAGATTTCCCTTTTAAGAAAAACTAATTATTTTCTGAATTCCTTGCATACTTAATTGAGTAGGGCATGGTGAAGCTGACTGAAGCGAAAAGAAAATTTCACCTTTTCATTCCACTTTCTTTCACATTTCATTTCATTGATCGCAATCATAAATGGTAAAGCGGGGTTGGCTGAAGAAGCATCATAATTCAGATTACATTACAGAAAAATATGGAGATGGAAAAGTCGGATGCTTATAAAAATTAGAGGAAATTAATAATAGATTTATTCTTACGCCTTGATAAGAGCTTAAGATCAATCCAATCTACCTATCGAGAATTCAAATTATGTGCAAACAAACCAACTTCATAAATTCACGGATTATTGCATTCTAAATCAAGATCGAAGAAAGATTGAAAAGGAAAGCTTGTGTGTATATGTTTTCTTAATTCGAGGTCGTTAAAAGCATTCCCGCCTTTCCGGAGGAGACACAATAAAACGGAAGTGAAAGTGGCAAGCGATGAGATCAAAAGCATCAAGCTAAAATCTTCTCATTACGGTCCATATGAAATGCCGGAATACCGAGAGTCAATCTCTTTTAAATTATGAATCGATTGCACTTGACAGAAATTTCAAAACTTTGAACAGACTTTATCGCATGAAATTAGCCAATGGAGGGCAGCAAAGCAAAGCAATATAACTTTACGACTTTGACTTGCATAATAACCGTCATAGTCGTAAGTCATGACACATGATAAGAAAAGTTCAAACGTTGCAGTTTCCTCTTAACTGATCCTGGAAGTTTTATTGAGTTGGGTTGAGTCAAAGGTCTCCATTCCATACTGGCACTGGGGTAGTCGGAGACAAAATTTCTTTCCATTTTCCAACCCCTTACATTTCTGTAGGTAGCTTGGCTTGCTACTGCTTTGGTGATAGTGATGAGCTGGTTTTGATTGTGAGCTGAGCCAGCACCTTTCTTTCCTCCATTCCATCCCATTTTCCATTTCCCTGCGCGACTTGGATTCCACTTTTGGGAGTGAAGCCAAAGTCGAAATGGATTTGAATGTCCTTAAGTACTAATTTATTGCGTGGATTTGACACGCACTCTACTCTGCTCCACTCCATTTTCCATGTCTTTTTCCATTTCCCCAAGGATGCGTTCGAGTTCGAGTTTTTTTCTGTTGCATTTTACGCCACCTAAATCAGTCCGTATAATTATAATTACTTGAGTGACAATGAGATGCACTTCCAGTTCCGGAAGTAAAGTCTCTTGAGAGGTGTGCCGGTGACACGATTTGAATTTTGTGTAAAGTAAATTGATTTCCTAGAAATTTTTATCCACTTTCCACTGCATTGCATTTGGGATTTTGGATTGTGACTGGCGTAGCGCAGTAACTGGAGCAAATCCACGGCCACCCTGGATTTTCCAATCGCTGTACTCCAGTCCATCCCACCAAACCATAATTAAAAAAGGACAATGCACACAATTCTTCTTCTTTGAAAAAAAAGTTTTTCTCCAAAATTAACTTTTTTTGTTCACTTTCCTTTGGCGTTGGCCACTCGCTTTCCGTTTAAAAAAAAGTTTTTTGTTCGTGTCCGTAAAAGGAAGTGTAGAAAAAAAGTGGAACTAAAACTCAACTCATTGCTCCACTTTTTTTTCTCCTCCGGAGGAATAATGAAGTGAAAAGCGTCAATTCATTGGAATTTTCTTCCATTTTCACAAATGAGCTAGTAAATGATAAGATTGGGCGCGTTGGAAAATTTGGATGATTTTTTTGGAAAACGACTTCTTGTTCTTGTTTCATGTTTTGTAGTCTGTAGTTATTGTATATGTCTGTAGCTCCGGGTGGATATTGGATTGGATTGGAATGGAAATGGGTTTGTAGCAATTGTTTGAAAGTGTGAACAATGGAGGTGTAGAGAGAAAATGGCAGGACTTTGTTTTCACAACTTCTTTTCTCTTTTTGTCATTTGCAGACATTTTCGCCATCACCATTTGCCATCGCTAAAAATATTTTTTCTGGTATCTCAGCAAGCGAGCAAGAACGTTGCGATTCTTCCGATTCCATTCCAATTTTCTATAGTTCAGCACCCTTTCCTTTTCAGAAAAAATATGTTTTTAGAATGAAACTAATTTGCAGAGGTGGCAGTGGGTTTTTAATAGACATTTTCACAGTAGCCCGGGTTTAAAAAAGACGTTCCAAAACCGGATTGTCTTAACCAGGTTTTGTGCTTTTGTTTGGTACACCGATCATAAACGGCAAATTATCCTGATAAATTCGTTGAATTAATCCAGTAATTGATTATCTCTGATAGCAAATGCAAAACGTCCAACATTTTTGCCAAATAAGAACGGATTTGTTTATTAATAAAATATTCATTTCAACCATTACGTAAATCAGCAGCCAAATAGATGATTGAATTGTCCGGTTAAATCCACTCCATGTAAAAACCCATGGTTTTTTCCATCCCTGCTATTAATAGTTTTACCCATTTTTCCACTCGTAACAATACTCATCTTCGAAGGCAACTAGGCTTGGCAGGAGCCAAAAGCTATTGTGTTATTGTAGTTTTT
>JAHZMX010000077.1:0-21950 GCA_027743895.1 Seira musarum
AACCACGCCATTTTGATTTTCTGCGCACTTTCCAGACCTCAAAATATATAATACTTAATAATGACAAATACATCAGTACATTTGCAATTTTTATAAAAGGTTTAATATGTATTCATGAATATGTATACGTAAGTACCTATTTAAGTGAAGTTGACATTTCTTAGGATTTTCAGTTTTCTTTCATCAAACCAAGGTCAGATTTAAAACATGCCTTCGTACACACGTACTCCAGAAAAGAATAGTTCAGGATGTTTCTGTAATCGCAACCTTTTCTTCGTACATTATAGAACCTTTCAGCTCAACTCAAGCACGCAACCTACTTTTTTTGTGGAAAGGGTGCATGTGTACTTTTTGATGTTGATGGCAAGTTCCGTTTCTTTCAACAAAACCATTACCCGTATTATATATTGTTGTTCAATGTAAAAGAATAAAAGTGAAAAGAAGAGATGTTTGTCTGTCAAGTTATGTGACCAATATCCGGTTATATTTTTATTTAATAGTTGGGGGAAATGGAGATGGCACGCGTGGACTGACTGATATGTACTTATCATCATGATGATACGTAATAGAACTCCACGTGTGTGTCCCTTTCCGATCAATTACTTTAGAAAATGGGGTTAATTCATTCGGAACAAATCAAAGGGAAAGTGGAGAAACAGAGGTGACATCAAAGAAAATAAATATCTACATTTCCATTTTTTAAAAATTATTTTGATGTATCCCCTGTGCCGGAATGCCAACTTTGTAACATGAAACATGATAAAAGACTTTCGTGTTCCATATGATCCAATGATCATGATAATGAACTTTTCTAATAACGTTAGTTGAACATGATGCATTTATTTTCATCATTGCTTTTAGCGAAGTGAAATGAAACAGAATGTTTCCCAGGACGAGTCCAAGGTCAATTTCAATGCAAAAGCGGTGAAGTAATAGTAGCCTAATGAGTGGGCTTAAAACAACTTTAAACGTTCAAACTCAAGCCAATGATGTATTGCTTCGTGGTTGCACACTTTTTTATTCTCTTGGAAATATACAAAAGAGTCTGGTTAGATGCTTACATTTAACATTCTCTGATTGTGATGTGATGTGAGCTACCGTGAACGCTTCAAAGTTGTGCGGATTTTTGTAATGGACATGTGTACATAGTAATGGTTATAGTATGCAATCCAAAATTTCAAAGTTGAAAAGAGCAATAATAAGTATATTCTAAGCTTGGAATAGATCTGTGCAGACATAGACAGTTAATTAGAGACTCCATAGAATAGAACTCTACTCAAAATAATTCTGGTTTGGGCTAACCAACCAAAAATAAGATTTTCTCAAGCACGATTTTTGCATCGTAGACTAAACTCTCCACTTGAGAGATCTGTAGTTGCGATGATCATGTCGATGTCGCTTGCCCAAAAAAATCGTGGGTGAACTTGAGAAGGAGAAGGTGATGAAGATGAAGATGACGATGGTGCAAAAGAAATGCAATGACTGTACGCTAAATAGTCTTTTTTTCTTCTTCAAGTGACATCATATCACAATCATGAGAAATAGAATATGAACGATTGCAATTGCCGGAATTTTTATCATGCATGCTCACAATCCACATAGGAATTGCATTTTGGCATCCTTTAGATTTCAAGTCTCATATTCTGAATATTTTTCCTTGAATTGTTTCTAATAATTCATATCAAGTGAACTGAACTTCTGTTTTTATTCAATTCAAGCATGAAACATAGTACAGAAAGGCAAAAAGGAAAGAAAGAAATGTAATTATAATAATTGGCTCCGACTTAATTGATTGCCTCTATACACGATATCTTTTAAAAGTTCACTTCACAAAGTCAAAAAGTATTTGCTCATTTACCGAATTCCGAGTCCGGAGAATCCAAACGCTTCTGCATGCAGCAATATGCACACACACACACACAGTTGGTTAAGGGAGATTTACTCACTCGGTTTTGGCAGACAAGATTAAGATTATTGGCTAAATTAATCAAGCAAATGGTATGCCAAGCCTCCATGCATAGTAGTCAAATTTATTGTTCGGTTAGATCTTCACGGTTTTTTGAAGGAAAACTAGAATGTCTTTGACTTGACCACTTTGCACTATCACTCATACAACTTACATTCAAAGTACACGTGTTCGTTTTACTTATTTCAAGTTCGTGAAGTCATGCAGCAGGCAATCGGCAAGGCACACTTGATTTTAAAAACTTGTTCCCTCCATTAGTTTTTTTTCTTCAAATTTTTTGTACAGACAGTCCTTACTGAAATCTATTTATTCGCTACATAATAAAAAATAAGAATGACTAGAACTCAAAGTCTAATGGAAATTCCAATACATGAATGACTATGACAAGACCTTCAGTTACTTAGCTTCCTCACTTGGGACAAAAATAAAATGTCGACATGACAGATACATATACGCGTCTGTATCTTTTGAAAGAGGACTTGCCAAAATGACATAGCTATATAGTCATGCTTTATTTAATAGGTATAATGCTCCCAAACACAAACCAATTCATAATTGAGCAACTGAACTGACTTTCGTGTCATCACATTCGCAATCGACAATCACATCACACTTTAAAATCACATTTTTATGCTTACATAAAGGACACTACCTTATTAATATGTAACTGTGACACGGAAAAAACTTTTTTTCGGCTGGCGAAGCAAAAGCAAAGACAGGTCAAATTAGGCAATTCCTATCGATAAAAAAGGCGAAGACAGGACAAGAAACAAAGTTGTAACTCTTCTGCAAAATAAAAAGACCTGCAGAAGACATGAGAATATCTTCACATCTATTGTGATGATAATGAATGAATAATGTGGTATTATGCGAACTCTACGCTAGTTTCTGAGTTCCTCACTTCTTTACTAACAAACTTGCGACTTGCACTTGCGTATCGTGAACGTAACTGATACTGATTGTGATAGTGTTACGTTGTATTATGTTTTGAGTACAAAGTACTATTCTTTTGTGCGTCGATGTCGATGTCGATCGCGATCATGCAAACTTAAAAAAATGTAATTATAGCTTTGAATCATGTTATATTGGTAGTGGTGCTTCTGCTGTTGCTGTTGCAAACTGCAGATGATTCTATATTCTATTCAGTGAGTCGACTTGACTCTTCTTTTTCCTCTTCTCTGGATAGGATATGATTATTACGATATGATATTATGATGATTTGAGTAAGCAGCATAAAAGCCAATCCAAGACCAAACCTACCAGCAACCAACGAGTTTTTTTTTCAGTGCATCAGCACTCAACTCATGCGCTTCCCATTATCTGAGGAGCATCGAGCTGGTAGTTTTTGTAGAGCTCTGAACAACAACGAAACGAAGGAAAATATTTTGTACTCTAAGTAGGGGATAAAAAGGACATAAATGTGTTGCGTTCTCTGTTATTAGCCCTTTTGTGTGAAGTTCTTGTTGAGTGTGTAAATAACTGAGTAATGCTTAATAGTATCAAAAGAATAATGGAATATATTCATTTCGAGAGAAATAAATGCTTACAATTTAACAACTCTATGTGGTCTGGTGGAGTGAAGCACTAAAATTGGTAGTAATAAACAATCCGTCCGTATTTGAAGTCTGTAGTCTATAGTTGTGGCTCTACGTCCGTGATGATAATGATGATGATACCTAAATGATATAATGCAATAATACTTTTTTATGCTAGAAACTAAACGCATTTACTTGACATGTACGTACATCTAGTTTGCATGCACGGAAGAATCTACTTATATCACTCTCATGGAGCAAATGAGTTCTGAGTTCGATAACCAATATGCCTAATTTTTTTTCTTTGAAATTTTGACACAAAAAAATGGATACTATCTTTAGCGCAACTAAAAGTTATGGCGGAGAATACTCCATGGCGTCCTTGTTGCAGAGCTGATGTGTCATCATTATCATTTTATTATTAGCCTTTCTCAGCCGCAGCTTCACTAAAAACCTATTGGAAACTCTTAAAAATTTGCTTACATATTTCATTGTATGTATCAACTTTAATTTCATGACTAGAGGCCATATCATGCGAGTACCAGTACTACACATATGCATAAAATAGAAAGAGAGAAATCTGTCCAAAGGTTTTACTTTGTATTGTTATTATGATGATTCATGTATCGCAAGAATGCATGCATTGTTTGATGAGCTTCTAGAATGGAGAGAGATTTGGGGATTTCTAGAAAAGGATCTCCGTGTGTATTTTTGTACCTCTTCTTGAAGAAGGTCCTAAGAAGGGTGAAATGAGAATAGAAGGATTACATATATGTATGTCCATGTCTTAAGATCATCATGATATCATGACAGCGACTAGCAGACAGACGAAAACAAGCTCCTGAGTTGAAATCAAAGACCATGAAACGGGCTTTCATTGAAAACATCATTTGACATTTGAGGAAAGGGATAGTGTATTTTTTGAAGGATTTGCACTTAGATGAGTATCTCCAGTTTGATATTGATAAATTCATGATTTTTTTGTTTGATAAAGCCTTACCTCTCAGCTACGCTGCTGGTAGGATGAAACTATGTACTATGCGACCTCACTTTTGATTGAGCTGCAATGTTTATGCAGGCTCATGAAAATAAAAAGACTTTTCAATTGTGCATTTTTTGCGTTTATATTTTTGAGTCACTTCACTTCCACTACATTAGATAAATATTTTTTGGCATCATGAACGCACTATTCACTATTTCTCATTAGATAACAGCGTTGATCCACATTTTAAATGATATGACTGGGACGTGACGTAACGCAGGTATTGAACTGCAAATTATTAGAGCTGAACAAGTCAAACAAAGCAAAAATGCTCATTTGGTCCTCCTACAAATTAGGACTAGATAACTCGTTGCGTTGGGTTTTTTATGTTCTTCTAAGCTGTGTTATGATTGTGACCATGATGCGAGGGATGAAGGATGGCAACTGAACGAAAGAATGAAAATCGCTGGAATATCTCCTATTACTATTTCCACCAACACCAACAAATTTTTTTACGCGAGCTACCATGCGATGGCTTTGAGTGAGCTTACAACTCTTTTCCTCACTCTTGATTCCACAAAGCAATGAAGTGAGCAAGAGCAAAGGCGATTACGATTACAACCTAAAACGTCCTTTAGGTCTTTGTATGCTCTTTTTGAGCTTTAAGTCAAGAAAGCTATTTTTCACACAATTCTCCTTCTCCTCCACTTCCACTCCAATACAATTCGTACCTAAGTAATAATAGTATCAAAGGAGTAGGAATGGCTATCTCGGAGGATTAGATTAGAAAAAAAGGATGAAAATACTAAACAATTGGAATTGTAGCATTCTTTCTGTATTTTCATGGTTTTGCCACAAAAATTTGCAGTTTCCTCACGCTTTCCTTCTGTCGCTTTTCTACAGCTTCAATCGTAAATAATTCTTTGCTGATGGTTGAAGCAAAAACCTTCAAAACAGTTTTCAATGTTTTCGTATAAAGTATATATTGTGCAAGCTCGTCCTAACTTGGGAGTCGCTGTTTCGACTTTTTGAGTGCATTATTGCTTTTGCCACTTGCCAATTTAGGAAATTGATGTCTGATGGGGTGGGTTTAATTGGACAAATTAATACATAATGAAAAAACCACAAGAAGAACACTAGATTTTGCATTGAAAAAAATAGAGTAATATAAGACGGTACTACTTTTCTATAAGAAATTATTCTTACGAAACTCGATGTGCATGAAACAAAATCCTAATTTCTTTTCGGGTTTGTGATTTTACTTGTCAATTTATCGCCAATAAAAATATGAGAAATTTACAATTAGTCAAACTTTTATTGTGATCATAATAACTTTAAGCTTTTATTCCGATTTCATTCATTCTCGTGTTTGCTTATAAATTTAGGTTAGACAAAACTGTATTGGTACTTGAAATGACATTGTTTTATTATATATAACAGTATTTTCAATCTTATTTATCTGTAAATATGTACTAAATATTTATTTTAAAAGAGATCCGCAGAATTCATTCATAAATATTTGTCCACTTACATTCCTACTCTATTCGATCAACCACTTTTAACAAAAATAAGTAAAACATATATGTACTTATTGACCTGATGCTCCACTCTGCTTTCAAGTAGTGTCTAAAACTAAACAACAAAATTCTTTGTTTTCTTTTTAATCCTTTTACTTCATGAGTCATTGGGATAATCGAAGAAGACATGTTGTGACTCATAATCCTAAAAATTTATTTTTATAACTGCTTTAACAAAAGTCGAAGATTATAATTCAATTATACTTTTTTACTATTCAACCACCTATAACTATAATAAATGCAAACAAATCTTAATGAACACAACTTTTTTCTGGAAATAACTGGCCACCATGAATCAAGGTGAGCACATTTAAACTATACTTACGTCGAATAATTATTTCTTTATGGAGCATGTAACATTTGTAAACTAGATTTTGAAAACAATTATTAAAGCTTTTTACACCGGCATGAATATACAAAACTTGCTTTTTGAACGCATATCATAGATTTTTAATACATACTGGCACATTTTTTTCTATGGACATTTGTGCATTTTCATACAGCAATTCTGAATTACAAATATTTTCTGATTTTCTGTAATTCCTGCGATGATTGTTTTCCCATTAATCATATAATAGATCGGCACATTTCGAAAGACAATGAAATAATTATATATGTGCGTAGTTTATACATCCCAGTAATAATAGCAGCACAGAAGTTCTGTGACCTGTGGAATAACTCCCTCGCTCGTCCACTGGATTTTGGATTTCCGATTTACTTACATCTGCCTTGTATCCCTACTTGCAGCTAAGAAGATCTTGTGAATTGTATCCAAGACGTACATGATCATTGCAAGAAAGCCAAAAACCTAAGAAAGTAAACAAAGAGATAATGTTTTCCGAGAAAAGTGCAGCGGTTATAGTTATGGTGTCATTAATTTTCATAGAAATGTCTTACGGAAGCTGCAATAAAAACACCCTCGTGTTGGCCTAAATTTGAATCAAATTAAATTTTTAATTTCTTTAACGCAAATTTAAAATTTCATTTCCATGATGTTGAGACAAAAGCTGCTGCATACTGTCAGGATTGAGTTAAGTCCTACCATGTTTCAGTCTTACGTCAAAAAATTGTTTAAGTACTCACTCCTTATTTGTATTGATGGAAAGCGATGGAAATGTTTGCTATTCAGTGTTTGCCACGCAGATGATTATTCATGCGCAGATATAACGTTTCATTAGAACAATGCTGCTNCCGAGAAAAGTGCAGCGGTTATAGTTATGGTGTCATTAATTTTCATAGAAATGTCTTACGGAAGCTGCAATAAAAACACCCTCGTGTTGGCCTAAATTTGAATCAAATTAAATTTTTAATTTCTTTAACGCAAATTTAAAATTTCATTTCCATGATGTTGAGACAAAAGCTGCTGCATACTGTCAGGATTGAGTTAAGTCCTACCATGTTTCAGTCTTACGTCAAAAAATTGTTTAAGTACTCACTCCTTATTTGTATTGATGGAAAGCGATGGAAATGTTTGCTATTCAGTGTTTGCCACGCAGATGATTATTCATGCGCAGATATAACGTTTCATTAGAACAATGCTGCTGTCATGCTGGGTCAAGCCCGAAGTCCAATATAAGTACTCCTGAATCTTGCAAGTTGAATAAATCTTTATTGCCACGCATTCTATGTCCAATTTACTGACAACTTTTGAAAATTTATTTTAGATTATTTAACTTTTAAATTACTTTGCCCAACTTTTTACGATGTCACTGAGCAAGCTTCGTTGCCCTTTATGCGTGGAATTTAGAGGTGTAATGAATCGGGAGGATGTTTTGAAACATGTACAAAAGGACCATGGAATTTATGTTTCCAGATGTGAAGAATGTGAAATTCTGGTGGATGACCTCACCCTTCATGAAGCCCAAGTACATGCTGGACGACCCTACAAGTGCCCCTTTTGTAATATGTATTTTAAAACGGTTGGCGTGCGTTTAGGGCATTATCTTGTCCAACATCCCGCACGGGTTGGGTTGCATTCTGCTACGGGTAAGGCATAAATCTACGGTTAGTAAATGATTTTGAATAAATGAATGAATGGTTGTATTTATTTGTATGTTTAATTGCTGAGCAGATGGAGTACAGTTAGACAAAAATAGTCTCCCCCCTACTGGAACTGCTCTTCAGAAGCTAATGGAAAGTGTGGGATATCCTGTGGGTCATAATCTGGATTTTTCGAACGAGCATTTTGTCGTCGGTCTTGATCAAAAAGACCGTCCAGTCTTCACATTTCATGTTTTGACGCCAAATGTGGTTTCGTGCAAAGCCCCCCTCAATCACAAGAGACCTGATTGGTGGAGAAAGATGACGAAACCACCTGGAACGGACATGGGACATCTAGTTCCCAGCCATGATCTAGCCCATCTACCAAACCCTCACGAGACAGCGACGGTGCAAAACAATTGGATTGCGATGGACTCTGATCTCAATCAAAATGTGTGGAACTCTCTTGAACAGCACGCCAGAAAGCTAGGGTCTCACTGGCAAGAAGTTATTGTGTTTAATGGAGCGCGATATGAACAAAAGTAAGTTCATAGTAGTTAATTTATTTTATGAAGTTAAATTATCAATGCTTTTTTATTTGTTTTTAGCTCAAATTCAGAGAGAAAGCCCATTAAAGTTGGGAAAGCTTTGCTCTTGAGGCGTGCTGAGGAAGAATTGCTAATGTGCTTTGTGATGCCTAACGTTCCTGTTAGTGGAACTTCTTGGTCATATACGACCACATTGAAGACCTTCTGCAAGGAAATGGGCATGACTTTCTTTCAGAATTGTTCTGAGACTCAGGACCTCAGCAAGATTCAGAATGATGACATTTTTCAATGTAATTTGTATGGATGTACAAAACAATTTCTCGACCCGAATATTGCCAAAGCCCATTCAGAAACACATGAAAAAAAAGATGCAACATGGTAAGTTTTTTGCTATCAAATGCAATCTTTGGTTTGGTTTAGTTTAAAATGAATGTTCATTTATGTATAGTAAGAAACGAGGTAAAAGATGCGATTTTTACTACTGTGCCTGCTTGCGATGTACTGCCAAATTGTCAAATGAGAATGACTATAAGACTCACATGCAATCTAAACATCCTGATCCTGATAAATCGTCCAAAGCAAACGTGGATGAAGCTCCACCATGCAAAAAGTGCAAGGTGAGCAACAAAGTTTTAGATATAATTAGTTCAATCAATATTTATATATTTGTCATGTGTGTGCTCTAATGAATGCATTTTTTTGTTTCAGACGGCTTCGGAACGCCGATATAATGATTTGTATTGGTACTATGAGTTGATGGAAAAATAAATTTTGAGTCATTATAAGTCAAAACATATGTCCCAGTACCAGCCGCGTGTTAGTTTAGTCGATAATTATATGTCAGTTTTAATGCTTTACTTAGCATTGTTTAAAATGAATTGATTTTGTATTATGAATTTACGTAGTAATAAGTCTGTGTTAATCATTACGAGTCTAATGAAATGTCCCAGTCACGTGTTAGGTTAGTCAATAATTATCGATTGATATTCGATCTGTCAGTCTTTCAATAATTTAATTTGATTGAAAAAATTGTAATAAAAAACATTACCTAAATTTGCTGCTGCTGTTGCAGTGATGAAGTACAAAAATGCCCATATTCCACAATAAATTGCTTCCTGCACAATCATCAAAAATTATAGTTCATGTTTAATTTTTGCAGAATTTCTTACACAGCATGTTTTTCTAACTTTATGTACAATTTGATTGCATTTTATTTTCAAAGAAGGAAAAACAAGTCTGTAAATTTATTTATGTATTCATGTTTTGCGGATGTGTTTGTATTTGTCATCATGATGAACTTACAAATATCCAGAGAGCAAAGTGGAGCCGCTCAATAACCCGGAAAATGTAGAACGCAAAAAGGATGAATGTAATGAAAAGTGCCCCAAGAGCTACGAAACTGTACCAATAGTAAGTTCTACTCGCGGAAAGAATGCACACGAGCCCGAGACAACTGAAGAGCTATGGAAAAATATTTTTAAAAAAAATTGGGTCATGGTCGATTCATAAAGTTTGAAATTGTTGAAAAACAGTTTTCCTGTACCATTTGCATAATCTTCAAAAAACCCCCGAAAGTAACAATATAGTGGGGGTCAAGATGAAAGCTACTCATGGTGGATGTGGATCCAGCCATGATTTTCGACATGGGATGTGGAGGATGATGTTGTGGATGATGACTGGCTCCTGGCTGCATCGGACGTCCTACTTCCATGCTTGGGTGCATTTTTACCCAAAATGCTAATTTCCCTTGTCCACAGAAGATGCAAGTTGAATTGGCGGATGGATGATGAAAGGAACCGAGCGTGCGTGTTTGTGCAAGCTATTTTAACATGTAAATTTTAAAATGAGTAAAATGTTCACAATTTATTGCGTTTTAAGTAGAATCTAACATTTATGTAATCGGAATTTAGAGCAAAAATATTTGAGTGAGAGATACTTTAAATGTATTTAGCTTTGATCAAAACATAACAAACTTGACATTTGCAATTTCGTTGCTTCACATACCTTTCACAAAATCAATTTATTGATCAAAAACCAATCAAACTTCTGAAAAAATTGCTGAAATTCCTGAGTGCGCATGGCACATTATGCTTCCTCGTGGTAGTTCGTTTAATTTATTTTTTATCACTTCAAAAACACAGCGTATCACAATGAAATATAAAAAATCGAGGAAAACAAAATATTTTGGTTAACACTTCGCTGCACACTTCACGTGCACTCTGCACCTGCACACTTCAGTACATCTTCAAGGGGAAACTGTTTTCCAGAGAATGAAACTGCGAAACTCACACTCAATTCAACAGGCTTTAGATTGAATTCCTTTTTTTACTTCAGTAGTATGCGATCCTGACATGATGTTGCATTCATAATGTTCATCGAGAAACCAATCTTCATGGTCTTCGTTCTACAAAAAAAAAGGCTTTAGATTAGATCTTCAGATCGAATTCCTTTTTTTTTTACTTCAGTAGTATGCGATCCTGACATGATGTTGCATTCATAATGTTCATCGAGAAACCAATCTTCATGGTCTTCGTTCTACAAAAAAATCATGTTCTTCTAAAAAAAATATTCTGGCTATTTTTATTTAATACATGCATAATGCAAGGCAACACAGAAAACTCTGTAACATAATTAAACGAAGATGATCTAGTGAATCACAGGTATGAGCAAACACGTAATGTAATAAACCAACGCAGTGTTGCAAGCCCAAACTAACAAAAAAATGTGCAAAAAGAGGTTGCTTACCAGTTTCTGTTTCGTTGTTGACGATGAGCTAATGTTTTATCGATTGTTAAAAAAACTGCGGATTGCACTGGACAAATTGATGGAATGAATAATATCTCATCACATCATATTACTCACACAATGACATGAGTAAGCCAAGCCTGAAAAATACTTTTAAAGCGTCCTTTTAAAAAGTCTCACCTCCCATCACGTATTTGTACTTCTGCAAAAAAATGCCAGGTGTGTAACGAAACCTTAATCTAATCTATAGAAATAGGATGGGACTGAAAAATTCTCTAGAGGAAAGAATAATGCGACGCGTTCACCAGCGTTCCATGCATGTATGTGTTTAGGTACGCGCAAGAAAAGGCATTATTTTTTAACATGTAACGTAAAAGTAGAAGTAGATGAGACAAAATTTTTTGTGGAGTTCACTCGCTGGCACTGGCACTGCCTATAAAAAGCCTGTTTTCCTGTATCAACATCAACCCTTCAACTTCAACTCAGCTCATTTATTTTTTAAGCGATTGTATTGTATTGTTGAAATAGAATAGAATAGCAGCAAGAGGTAATTACAGGTGGAGAGACGGGTATGAGCAGGTCCATTACTTATTATAAGGACATGGAATATGGATTGCGCATAAAAATACAAAGTGACGCTTTCTGTTGAGATCTGTGGTTCTGCTGGTTCGGGTTTGTTTGGTGTGAGAGGAGGCTTGATAGAAGAAAAAAAATTATTTTAATGTGTAGGTATGTATGCATTGTGGATTTCTAGATTGTAAATATTATGATCAGTTCCCTAGGCCAGGTAAGTAAGAAACATGCGTACAGCAATAAAAACTGAAGCTGCAGTATCAATGAGGTTAAGGTATATGACAACTCTGGACCTTGTGTTTCGGTATGTTTCTTTGAGCCGAATTATGCACGAATATGAGCCACAATCCTTTACATCATTTTGTTGCTGGCGTTTAAATAGAAACTTTCTTTTTTCCCAGAGTTGATTGGGGGAATTTATTGAGATTATGAAAAATTGTATGACATTACCAAATAAAATTAAATCATAAAATCAAGCATGTAAATTATTTGAGCATTTCATGGAATCTTTTCTTTCACGTTTTAATACCAAATATTTTTTCATTCCAAAAATTTTCTACAAGTTGGTAAAATTTTTATTTTAATAAACGCACTGTTCGTAATAACATGTATGAATCGGTAACATTTGTAAACTTAAAGCTAAATTTCTTTTTTTTGTCACATTCATCAAATGAAATACTGAAAAAATATAATGGAGGGGATTTACCACCAAATTGAGGAAAATATATTTAATTACGGTTAAGAATTTGGCGTAAAAATTAGAAAGCTGATTGCTATTCACAATCTCTGATTGATTAATTTCCACCAAAATTCGCGAGCACCTTTTTTTTATCAGAATCATCTTCACGCATTCGTATTTATCTTCAGTTCAATTTTTTTAGAAAGTCATGGACGGAAAGTATGACGATGACGATTGACGATATCAAAAGATTGTCGTTTGAACTGCAAAAGATTTCCGTGTTTTGCAATTTACGTAATATTAAAATTCTACAAATTATCAAATTGATCTTCGAGATTCGAGCATTTTTAGTAATAATAAATAAATTACGTATACCTAAGGTACAACACTGTACAAACTTTCATTTTTACAATCTCTTTTGCGTCCTTCCTTATACATCTTACTACGTATTTTAATGGAAAAATTCATGTCGAGTTATTTAGGACTAGGAAAGGGCCACGAACGTGAAAAATGGAAGAAGGGACATTGTCATAATGTTCCAATAATCCAATTAAAATTAAAAATCAATTACATATATTATGCTAGTCAATTAATTCATGCTAAAATTAAACCAGTATAGTAGTAGCCCTTGTGGCATATAAGTAAAATATTATGATTATGAAGATATGTAGAGCTATAAGAACATTTGTGTGGTAAGATAAATGTAAATTATAATTTATGTAATTGGTGCAATCAATATAGTATTTTCTTATTTATGTGGCAGTTGTCGTTGTCTTGCGGCTTCCCTGAGCAAGTTCTCCAGCTTTCCAGGCGATGTATTTGAGATACGCGTCAAAACCATAAAGCAACATGGCGATGTACCCGAAAACCTGAAAGGAATTTAGTTATGCATCATCCAAATATAGCATCTTTTATACATATTTATAAATATTGAGTAAGGTCAGGTGTAATTCTTACTGCAGCAGCTATGAACACCCCTTCGTAATGTCCGATACTGGAAACTGCAGTGGCAGCTGTGAAATAAATGAAGGTCCAAATTCCACAGTACACGGTTTCCTAAAAAAAGATTTTATGACTGCAGCAGCTATGAACACCCCTTCGTAATGTCCGATACTGGAAACTGCAGTGGCAGCTGTGAAATAAATGAAGGTCCAAATTCCACAGTACACGGTTTCCTAAAAAACATTTTGTAAAAAACTCGAATGAGCACGTTTCTCTGGAAGACCTATTGCCACTAGTTGTTATGACAAACTATTTAATTTACCGCAAGTAGCCACGGAATAAAATGGAGCCTTTCAATGATGTGGAACAAAAAGAGCAACAAAAGAATCAGCGTAATCCAAAAGCCGCCCATTGAAACGAAACTAAACCAATTTGCATTATGGGCCCTAGAGTTCCTTGCGACGGATACACAGATAAACCCGAGCAGATTAAAAACCTGAAAAACAAAAAAAATCAAACATTTAAGCTTCCTGCTACATGGACATGTGACGACAAGCGATTTCAAATTGGCACTGGGGTTTACCAATTGGCCACATTTCAGCGTTCCGGGTAAACTCCTTACATAAGAGGGATCAAATCTTATGGTCATGTCAATAGCTGTGGTCGTTGTTGACGTACGGTGTGTAGCGGGGAGTTCTGGATCCATTTTGACTGGAAATGATTTTAAACAGTGAAAATTACAGACACCAAATTATTTTGTCAAACAGCGGAAAATCAAAAGTTTTAATTACCTATTATTTATGAAAACTGGCCCTTGTTTACCAAAAAAAATTATCCGGGATGATGATGATGAGATACAATCCGAATTATAATAATTATAGGTATTTTTCTATATTGATGGGGAAATGACTGGCGGGCGAGCAACCCAATTTAATGGAACTGGGTCACCCAGTATAAAAAATGAGAAACCGTCGTCGATTTGTATTTGTACTGTTGTTGAGTAGACGAAAAGTGGTAAGTACATTACACACTATATAGCTGGGCTACTTCTTTATGCAAAACATGCACAAAGATCATGTTCATGTTCTCGAGCTCTTTCAATTATCACATCTCCCTTTAAAGTTTAACAAGTGCACGATACGATTACAATGATAACTGCTAACACAAAGTCACAAACACGTTGCATTGCTTCAAAAAATATAAGACAGTGCAGACTTTTTCCACCGTCTCGTAACCCAACGAAAAAGGGTTGAAATTATAGTTCCAAAAGTCATTAACTTTCTATTCTATACTTTCCATAGTCGTCGTACTATGCGCACATTTCATTTTCAATTGCTTCTAGTGCACATAGTTCAAAATGAGCAAGAAATCTATCGCACTTTCGAACTACATAGCATAATAACGGCAAGTAGCATCAGACCAGGTTGGTCTGGTCGGTTGGATGGTTGGCAATTGGCAAGTTTATTTTTTCGCAAACATTTTTCACAAAGAGTTCTAAAAATGGCACAGCTAGAAGAACCGAAACCACTAAAGTCGGTCCCGGGTTAGTTAGGTGATCTACTCTTTGCAATGAAGATGCAACACACATTTGAATTAAAACTAGAAAACATTTTTAGTGGATTTTGCAAGTTGCAAAAAAATGTATAATACGCTCTATAGCAAAATTTTTTGCATAATCTCTTCTCAGCAACAAGACAGATTGCTTCCAAATGAAAATGACATGTAACGTATTAACTGGAAGCAAATTCTACAGGATTACGTGGTTAATTTAATTTGTAATTGGAAAGAATTGAATTCGATGATGATTTTTGACGTTTCCGTAATGGTTGTGGTGATTTATTTATGCTCACGTCGAACAGATAAGCTAATTTTAATTTAAGAAATGGGAACAGTCATTAAAGTGCGTGTACTTGGGTTTAAACCTCACCTTTCAATTGAAATCCCTTCACGTACAATTCCAATTTCCGTTTTACTTGTCTATTAGGTAAGGTTATTACTTAAAAGGGTACTGCACACTTTCCTTTCCTTACTGCCTCGAGGCATTTTTTGCTCAACTGATTTTGAGAAGGATGGCAATAACCTAAGATGGTAACATAACATGAGTGAGCAAATGAGCAATGATTATGGCTGTAGATGTGTAGATGATACTAAGCTACAGCAAACAACAATGCTCAAAGAAATGAATGGAGTAGAGTGAAGTGAAGTGAGTATGAAAGTAAGTAATGTGATACGGAAATGTTTAAATTGCATGCAAGCTATAAGTATCTGCATGCACAATGGTGAGCCTTATTAGATCTACTGCGTGCTGCAAACTTGCAATGCTTTCTAAGGAACATAATATTCATTTAAAGCTTCATAATACTAAATTATCTATTTCCAATTTTTTCCTCCCCTTTCATGACAAAATATATTCTACCTTATGGTGTGGTATGAAGGAAGGACAAAGAAAACGAAACAAATACATGGAATTGACATGACGTAGGAAAATATCTCACGTGGGGTCCAGTTCACAAACTGCTGGAGTTGTTCCGTATTCGGTTTCACCTTTTTTGGATAAAAATAAAACTGACTGAAAAGCTAAAACTTTAAGCATAGAATTCTTTCGTGTGTAACTATTTTTGTAAATCAGGACCGCATCTAAAAGCAAATATGTATGTATTTTGCTAAAAATGACGCGAGCGTAAAAAGATTTGCATTTCAAAAGATTTCTATGAAATTCTATCTTTATTTCGTGGTCTGTGTTGCATCGATCAACAAGACAAAGAAAACGAAACAAATACATGGAATTGACATGACGTAGCAAAATATCTCACGTGGGGTCCAGTTCACAAACTCCTGGAGTTGTTCCGTACTTGGTTTCACCTTTCTTGGATAAAAATAAAACTGACTGAAAATGTGAAAAGCTAAAACTTTAAGCTTAGAGTTCTTTCGTGTGTAACTATTTTTGTAAGTCAGGACCGCATCTGAAAGCAAATATGTACTATTTTACTAAAAATGACGTGAGCGTAAAAAGATTTGCATTTCAAAAGATTTCTATGAAATTCTATCTTTATTTCGTGGTCTGTGTTGCATCGATCAACACATTAGGATCAATAAAAAATATATAATAATTTCAGACGTGACGAATACTAAACTTAACATAAAGTAATTGAAACAGGGTAACCTTTGATTTTTTCGTTTTCACGCATAATACGTTGCGTAATACAGTAAATGAATTCTTATCAATTCTAAAACAAAACTGGGAAAGGCAAATCAGCTTCGGGGCATTTCTGGTATGACATCCATGTCATCCCTACATTTAGGTATGTATAAAGTCGCACATAAATGCTCCCAAATGTCTTGCGGGTAGCGTTCCACGGTTGACCATTCACCATTTTCAAGATCATAGACTTCTATCACACCTGAAAATTGAGATGACGTAAACCGTAAGTAAATAATGATTCATGGATGGAAGCATAAAACCTTATTTAGAGATGAGGTAATAGCCAAGCCCACCTGTTGTTCTATCAAATGTGGCGTCACTGTGAAAGCCACCTACAATGTATAACTTTGACTCGACTATAGTAATTCCTGCATGGTATCTAGGCGTCGGAACTTCGCTAACAACGGTCCATCGCTCCTTCAAAATGTCGTATTCGTCGACTGTAGTCACCAGGAACCGATTTCCAGTAGCTTCATCCTCACACCAACCGCCACACACGTAGAGCTTGTCCTTGTGAACTATCATCGAATGATCTGCCCTCGGTGTTAGAAGCACAGGTTTTACCTCCCACTCGTTTGTTATTGTGTCATAACAAAGAAGAGAACTGCTCACAACATCTTGCTGCTCCAGACCACCTGAAATGAGAATTTAAAAAAAAAGTCAAAAATTAAACAAATTCAGAATTTATTGAAATTTTTATATTATTTGAAAACAAACCTGATACAAATAATTTATGATTCCACGCAGCACCAGCGTGCTGGGTTCGGGAACTAGGAAGGGGAGATATCGCACTCCATGAATCTGAACAAAACACAAATGATTTTAAGTTTGGTCTCCAAGCAACCACTAATTATTTTATGAAAAGATTCTCATTTTTACCCGAGACAGGATCATATTTTTCACATGCACACGATTCAGTTTCGGTTGCAGGCTCCGCAATGTCCTCCACGTTCTCACTGGCTCCACCAATGGCATATAATTTGCCCTGGACAACATTTAAAGTAAACCTGCATCGTTCGGTTAACATGGGGGCGATTGTAGTCCATTTGCAGAAAGATGCGCTGTAGCAAAATCCGAATGGATGAATATTTTCCTGTTAAGAGAAAAATGTAAGTTTAGTTTACTTAGAAAGTCCGAGGCGGGAAATGTCATAGTAGAGAAAGTAATTTTTCTGGAATTGACTAGACTAGATGTGGCCTTCTTGCTTTGGAGAAATGCAGACTGGTCAATTTGCATTTGTGAAACCATTAACTTGTACACTGAGTGGCCGGGAGCACTCATCATCAGGCATTGAAGTATAGAGTAATCCCAAACTTGAGACAAGATGTCTGGAGGAATTTCCTGGAACTGAACTTTGCTTAACAAGTTTGCTGCAGATGATATCCTAGTTGTATCGAATTCGATCCACTGTAGCACAATATGTAATACGTCCGCTTCCGGACAATCCACAGGGTAATCACAGCTCAAAATGTACTCCAGTTGACTTTCTGATAATCTCTGGAAATCCGGAGTATGTGAAAATTTCATAAGGTTGCTGCAGATAAATCTGTAAACTCTCTTCTTTAGTTCGTGCAGAGAATACGTTTCTGCAAGCGTGACAATATCCACGCAGTTTTCCAGATCTAATTGTGCCTAAACAAGTGCAAAATAAGGATTAAAAGATAAATGACATAAAACAAGGTGCTTTTGGAGTTACATTTACCTCCAAGTAACCCGAACAAGCTTCGACAACTGTCGTGACTTGGACATGACTTGCAGCTGAAAGAACATCTTGAATATTTAAAAGATTCAAAGCTAATCTCGAAGTGTACGCGTAGTCCAATAGGTAATGCATTCCTTTTGCTGAAACGCCTTCCAAAGTAATTTCCTTCTGTCGACTTTCTCGAACTTCTGTGGTAAACATTGCTCGAAAGTAGTCGGAACAGGAAGCCAAAACCACTCGATGCGCCTAAAAAAAACAAAAAATTTCGTTACATTTCAAGAGCAAAATCTGATAAAATATTAAATGAAAAACAATCTTACGTCAAACGCTTGTCCTCCTGCAACTAGGGTCACATCCACCAACAAATTTTTCGTCCTCAGGGAATTCAAACCACACAATAGCATCCCCGTGTGGGACGGGGATTCAAAATGAATTGTATGGTTATTCGACATCTTTGCAAATTCTTCCATATCTTCTACTGCAAACGCCATCGTTCTCTTTTCTCTTCACACTTCCTGTATCGTAGATTTCCTAATGACTTTTCGTAATCATTTTCTTTATCCAATTCTTCTTTTCACTCTTAATTACATGAGATAACTCTGTCCACATTTCTGCAAAACAATACAATACAATAGGAAACTAAATTAAATGAAGAAGGGGAGTAACAAGGACAACTTGTGTCCAATGCAAATGCAAGCAGCACATGTAATAGTCCAAATGTAAGTCACAAATCACACATCATCACACACCTCATGTGACTGTGACCTTATCAGAACTAGGTACTCTGTCCATTCATGGACAATTTTTGGAATTTTAATAACTAATGTTTTTTAGAATAGGAAAAATTTATTTAGACTGATTTCGTGATAAAAAAAACTGACAATAAGGGCAGTGCAGTTTGCAGTGGTGGTTGTACAACAACAACAACTTTATCAACAAATGAAGTCGCCCATCGCACACCACACAACACACACCACTTCTCATGAGACTATGAAACGAGCAAAGCAATAATATAATGTCAGTTTGAATACATTAAAAAAGTCCTTAAAAAGATAAGTGTACCTTACCATAATAAGTTAAGTGATTATATTAGACACATCATATAGGCTCCTTCTACATCGTCGTAGGCACTACAAACCCCTTTTTTTGTGCAATGAAAGAAGACAATAACGCACAACGCAAAAAAAGTGTTCTATTCAATTCACATCTGTAAAGTGAGGATTACAGACAGATGCATGATGCATGTACATGAGCAAGGCTAAATTCCCTATCGCCACTGCAATGCATATATACAGCAATAATATTATTATTTAGTCTTCCTGATTGCCAAAAGTGTAAAGTAATGTATGACGGACGAACATCGAATGTACAGCAATTTCTACAAGACCAGAAACGAACAGAGCAAGAAGAACAAATGTTACTTTTTAAAAAAGCTGCAGAGGCATATTGTAGTAATGCGGTTTTAATGACGGGATACAGACCTGCAGGTTGCAGACAATGATTTTTTTTCTATAAACTAATTATAATGAAGTACGATATATTATGCATGTGTTCAACAAACCCTACATTTTTTACGCAATTTAATATTTTGCATATTTGCAATATTATTAAGTGAACCTTTGCCTTATCCTTACAAAAATTAGTTTGATATAGAAATAATTTTATATTGAACTGAAATAAGTTCACAGTTCAAATTTCGCTTCCGTAACGCAAGTTATTATAGCAGGATTGCCAATGTCATAGTCATAATCATAGTATAATCCTGTGCGTTTTAACATTTCACGCTAGCATTAGCATACTTAAAGATTTCACATCGTATCACCCTTAAAGGGTATGCCTGGGAAGGGATAAGGGTATGAAATTGCCTTAAGATTTACGCAATGTTAAAAAACCATGACATGACATGGTACGGAAAACGTGTTCGTAGTTAGTGGTAGTTCGCAGTTTTTTGTTTTGACACACTTTGCAAAAGATGCCTTCTAGTATAAACTGACACGACTGACACACAAAACTTTTATGTCGGAGGAGGATGAATGAAGAGAGTCTTACATTTATGGCTTTTTATACGCCTACACTTTCTCACACATTAAAAAGAATTTTTTTAATCTGATTATGAAGCCAGTTTAAGTCAAGAAGAAGAAGACCAAGCTAACTTGAGTTCTGTAGAAAGTAGAAATTGACATCCTATCATAGTCACATCACATTAATTTATGACAAAAACAATAACAAAAGGTAGACGAAGTTTTTCTTTCGAGATCTCACTTTATTGAGCAATTTCATTTATTTTATGGTGTGAACAAAAACAAAATCCCAACTAAGCAATCTTGATATACAAGTTTGATATTAATAAAAATATGCAAATAAAAAATGATGGACATGTATTTCTACTTGGTGTGCTTAATGCATCGGAAATGACTGATCTCGTACAGATCCGTGCATTTTGCGTTTGCCAAAAAAACAGCGAGTTCTCTTGATGTGCAAAAATTAATGATGGAAATCAAAAAATAATTTACTTGAGCATGCGTGCGCATTATGGGGATATAGCCGTGACGAGGTATACATCATGCATAATAATATTTAAATTGGCAGAGACTTTGGTGGAAAGGCAATCACTGCATAAAATTCACATCATTTTTCTTCAACTTGATTCAATAACGAGGTATACATCATGCATAATAATATTTAAATTGGCAGAGACTTTGGTGGAAAGGCAATCACTGCATAAAATTTATATCATTTTTCTTCAACTTGATTCAATTCAGAGGGGCACAATAATGCAATATGTGAGAGTAAAAAAAGGAAAATACTAAAAATGAACCCGTACTTCTTCGTAGCTTCATTTTCATCCCTTTGATATTTATTCGATCAAGAGAAAAGAAGGAGATTGCAATATTGTGCAATGCAATGTGCTGTGCGATGACCTACTTTTTCTATATTTCTTCAGAAAAAGACAAAGAGTGAAACAGGTTTTTAGTAGGTTTGTGTATCACATTGCATTCTTCGTGATTTCTTTCGCTGACAGGAATAAGAGCTACTTTTACAACTACAACAACAAAAGTCTACTAGCTTAAGGCAGAATTGCAATTATTATTTATTTCTCATGATGGTAAGGCACTATCAATATTTGTGAACTTTATTAAAGCTAGACGATGCTGTCAAAGGTTGATCACTAAAAAGGTGTTTTGTTTTAAACCATATTGACCAGGAAGAAGCGCATGCGTTGAAAATTTCGTATATTTTTTAAAGAACATAAAAAACGCATTAGCACTGCTCAACTAATTGTTGTAAAATTTTCATCAATTATCGCTTTCAGACTTCTTCAAAGCGCTGGAGTATTTATTTACTTGTGGTCTCCTTCAGTTAATGCTGAGTAATGAGTGTAAATATCTATGCATCGCATAATGATTCATAAATAAGCTACCTTATTGCTCTCGGTTCTATTTCTTCACCTTTGTCCCAAAATAGCCAATCACACTTTCTAAAATTCTTTATGGGATATGATTTAATATTAAAGCAAAG
>JAHZMX010000078.1:0-11315 GCA_027743895.1 Seira musarum
CACTTCATTGAATACGTCGGTATTCCGAATTCTTGCTTTGGAAAGACGACCTATTTCATATGCCATGAACGAAATGGTCCAATTCCATCAAACTTTTGAAAATGGCTCAACAACGGCTTCGAACTCGAGAATTCTCTTCAAAGGTAGAACATAAAGGTACTTGAAAGAATTTTTGTATCGCCGATATTTTTTTAAAGCTGGTTTTCTCTTTTTAGGAATTAGTCTGAAACTTACTGGGAGATCAACAATGCTTGACAACATTGGCTTTGCGGCGTGTCTTTCCACCGTAATATTTACATTTGCACCATCCTTTCTTCTTATTCCTATTTTCTACAATCCAGGAACAAGATTTAAGCTTGCTGAACCCCTTTTATTAATTTTCTCTGAATTCTCTCCTGACATCAAATTCTTACCGTGGCAATATACCTTCGCTCTTCTTCTCGTTCTTCTTCATTTCTACAATGAAATTCTTGCTGGAGACGTACTTGGTAATAATTTGACTACTTTATGTATTCTCTACTCAATTGAGACACTGAATAAAGTTGGACACGTTGGACGTTTGAATCTATCGCGAGGAATCAAGCTCTACAAAGCGTTTAGTGTCCTCGACAAAATAAGGAGGCACGGATTGGATGGAATAATCAGTGGTAAAATAATTGCTGTTTACGTCTTATTCACCTTGACAGCATCCTCTCTTATTGTTGGAAACGAACATCTTCCACCGAGTATATTGATCTACGAGGTTGTACTAATGTTCCTACTTATACCACAATTTCTTGAGACACTTCCGATTCTTATAAGTTTACATGAAGGAAGTGTTAAGCTTTTGAGAGTGTGGAAATATGATGGTCATGTTGGAGAAGGTACGAGGAAGAGTAAAGCGAGGATGAAAGAGATTCAGGCACTTTCACCACTTTCTTTTCATTTCGGTAGCGTACGCATATGGAATCATGAAGCGAGACTAGAACTAATTGAGTCTCTGATTATGCGAACTATTGATTTTTGTTTAATTTTAAATGGTTAAGCTTGTTTTGCCACGAGCTTCGCTGGGTTTTAACGTTTTATTTATATTCATATCTGCTGCAAGTGCCGAGAATATATACATGAAAGGTTTTAGTTAACATTTGGCATAATCTGATACTTATTGTAGAATGTAAATTGATGAGTTGTACAGATCAAAATTGACAGCATCTAAGACTAGTACCTTTTTCTTGTACAAGCGTAACCTTGCAATTAGTTACGTCTACTCATTACAGAATTTATTAATTTCTATTGGTTTAGCAAAAGCACTTCAATGTTTCAATATAATTTCAGCTTCGTGATTCCTTATACTTAAATCCCCCGCTCAAATAATTTTATTTGGTAGAAGCAATTGTGAATGCAAAATAAATTTAGCCAATGTATTCATATTGTTCTAACAAGAAGACCAGATAAGGGAGGAGTGTGTATTTAAAGATTCGTTAGATTATCATATTTAATGGTTTCGCCCTTTGCATGTAACTAGGTAGCTTTAAGTCAAATATTAATTTTACTGAAGGTTTTTGATGATACAGTCAAAACTGTTCCCTCCATACCATAAAACTATTTAAAGCTTAATGACTACTTCCTTTAACCGTTTTCTTGCCTTCCGCAAATGGCAGAACAGCAACGCCTTATTTGTTCACGTGGAACAAAGTTATGTTGAAGGATGGTGGTGCATAATTAAAATAATGACAGAATAAAACATATCTCAATTGTCCTTTACGAAAGCATTTCAAAGTTAAGCGTTTCATATTGTATTGCCAGGGATAAGCAATTTACCGTTTTAAGAATCGAGCTTACCAATGAGAAATCATTAGTATTGGTCAAATGGAGTTTAAAAACATTTTAAATTCCTCTGCATTTTTTACAAAGAAATTTGCTGGATTGCTAGCAAACACAATTTCATTGTAAACGCGGACGGTATTTTCTGGATACGATTTTTCCCTTACAATTTTTCCCCACGGGTTTATTTAAGGCAATCATGTGACGATAACTTAAAATCCTGGATAATTCCCATTAAGCTTTTTCTCGTGGCATTTATTCACTCATGATGATGATACGAACATACCAATTTCATCAATGCTATCTTAACTGGAGTCTGGACTATAAATTATGTTAATTATATCAGATCTTGTTCGTGGGTTCGAGGACAAAGTAAATTACACAGAACGTTAGGCCCACATACCTGGAACTAAAGTTGAGAAAAGTTTTTTAATTCATAATCAAGTTTTTTGGTAAGGAATCAGTCACATATCTCTAGCTAGTGGTGGGGATAAGTCAACCTCTGGTTAGATACGCAGAATTCGGAACAAGTTATTTAGATCTATAGAACCCCATAAAGGAATCACTTAATCCTGTGACAGACTTTATGGACCGTCCAAAAAAAAGTTCTAAATTCAATGAAAGGTTTACAAATAAATAAAACCAATATTAAACATAAAAATATCTTAAACATCTTAAATGCTTTTAAAGTCGTTCCTAAATTACCAAAGTGCGAAATATGTTGACCCATTATCGTAAACTCTTACGAAATTGCTTCTTTTTCCTGAATGGCGGATCCCTTTTCAACGCCTCCTTGCTCAAGTTCGATTCCACCAAAGAATATGAATCCATCAACTTTGATGATAAACTGAATAAAAAGTCTAAAACTATTTTCCTAAAGGACTCCCAGCAAACATTTCTGTCAAATTAATGACGCGACACATTTTTTTTCTATCATTTTTGCGTCAATATTTTGGTACAGCTAATGTGGTATCGTAATTGTAAAAATATGGTATCGTAGACTTGATATCCGAGCATGTCAAAAAATTGATAGCAATCCAATACAAAAATGATACAAGCAAACAAGCAGCTATGGTATCCCGTTTTCAAATGCAAAAAGAATACCATTTTTGCATCAGTTTTTTGACACTAAAGTTGCATGCGGCTGTTGGCAAGAGCACATTAAGATGATGCAAGTTTGACAATCATCTGATTTTCATGCTCAAGTCATAGTCGCGTATTGTTTTCATTTGCTATTTTATTTTTCGGTTTTTATTTAATTTTTATTAATATGGAAATTATAAGTCTTAACTGAAAAATTGTGAATGTGTTTTAAACCAAATCATATTCAGTTATTGAGTTTTCAGCCAATGATTCCGTTGAAGCTGTTTCTTCAGTGTGGCTTACGGACAACAGTGAATGTTGCAACCTGAATCATCCACCGAACAGATCCAAGAGCATGATGAGCAACCAAAATTCTGTTTTGATTCCCACCTGGCGGATCGACAACTTTTTGAATATAACATCGCCTGTGTTCAGTTGTGAAATTGTTTTCTTATTAGTACCAAAACTGTCGAAGCTAAGGTATTTATTGTGTTGGTGATCATCAACAAAACTGTGCAATAATTATTTTAAATAATCTTCACAAACGGTGCTTTTTACTACATCCTTATTGACGTTTTATTTTTTATTGCAATCTGTAAATCCTAACTAAATAATTATTTTTGTCATAGTACTACCAATAATAATAATTGTAATTTAAGGCGTGAGAATAATAAATAGTGTCAATTACGCGTCAAAAAAATGATATGAGTGTTCATTTTGTGGCATCAGATTTGCATCATTTTAATATGACTGACAAAATAACCATACAAAACTGATACCAAAAGGATATATACCCTGTCACAATGGTGTCATAATATTGATGCGGTAATGACAGTGTCAAGATAATTGTACAAAAATGACACCAGTATACTGGTGTCGATTTGGCATAAGAAAAACCGGCGTTTTGATACAAAATTGACGCTTAAACTCATGATATCAATTTGATACCATTTTGACAGAAAAATGTTTGCTGGGTTGGGTTAGGATAGAAATATGGAGAAAACGTTGAAAAATACACTTTTAGAGGGAATTCGGAGGAAACTTGGAGGGAATTTTTTTCATTGTATAATTGGTTCAAAAATAAAGGAAACATGGTTTCTAGTAACATGGAGGCGATGTAGAATCACGACCAACTAAATTTTTTTTGGATAACAACTCGAAGATTAAAATGCAAAAGTACGACTCTTTGCATTTGTACAGGGCATTTATCTAAAACCCAACCAGGAACAGTAATGCTTATGAGATACCAAATCAACAATAAAATTCAGCATTAAAAACACTGGGTAATTTTGAAATTGATTTGATAGGATGACGACTCTGACTATGTTATTTGGTTTACGGCTGGTTTATATAAAATCTACACCTTTAAATAGGTAGTAAAAGTGGAATGGAGTAAAAGTCGAAGTCGATCTCTAGTATTCGGGTTTTTCTTTTCTTTCTTATTTCGTGTCGTTATTATTATCATCTTTCAGAACATTTATCATTTTAACTCCCGAGCGCTTAAAACAGAATCAACAAAGGAGGTGTGAAAACATAATTCATGAATTTTAGAAATTTCTATTTTTAACTTTGCCGTCGAAGACACAGTCAAGTAACTAGCTACATATCGTAAGGCTATATATGAATAAATTTACGAATCGAATTCTATAAGGTTATTGACACAACGTCTTTGATTTAATTTGTTTCAGCATTATCTATTTGCTGAACCTATGCTTCCCGGTCTATTCTCCTATCCTGTATTCTCTTCACAATAAATACCCTCTGGTGACGCAAGAGTTGCACGCATACGAATGCAGAAATCCATCATTTACAAAAAACATTACACAAGATCTAGCAAATTTAACATCATTGAAAACTTCGTGAAGGCGTAAATCACTATTTGAAACATCGGTTTTGGAGGCGTTCCACGAAAATTGTCTTGTTTCCAAAGCGTCACGGCCTGACGTCCAGTAACCTAAATAAAAAATTAAATCGTTTTTTATAAACGTCCCTACAATTTTGCTTTGAACAGTTTGATCAACACAAACCACAGCAGGTTAAACCAGGACTTGCGTACGCAGCAAGAATCACTTGAGCTTGAGCATGGGTAGTAATTTCCGCATACTTCATATTTCGTTCTTCACATTTTGAGCCGGCAGTTGTCCAGTTCTATTATGTTATTTGTATTGTTAGTTTGTACACACTTTCACAGTGATGCATGGGAATGGTTATTTTTATAACATACCACACAATTTGGTTCTATTACCGCCCAAAACGTTATTCCTTCAACAGTCCCAGCAAATTGGACATAGGCGTCTACGTTCGTATCTAATTGTAGACAATATTCTGTTGTAGTCTACTTATTTCACGTTTCATTCCTTTAGACTCATTTATATTAGGTTACTTACCGGAAATTGGTAACAGAGCATCGCCGACATTTTCAGCTGCTAATGCTAACAAGGTAGACGCCAGAAAAGTGGCCAAAATAAACTGAAGGTACATGTTAAATTGTTACTATGTGATTTTGTAGCACAAATTTTTACGGTTGAATCGAATGTCAACCACACCAAAGTAGTTATGAGTTTGAAATGAGTGAATTCTCAGGAAACGAATGTATGGACTTGTATAAATATCGGGGTCGTAAAAAATCAAAATAATTAATCAGTGTCAAATTTAATTCCGAGAATACATGATATAAGTTAACATTTATGTTTAAATTCCTATCATCTCATTACTGGCATTTTGATCAAAATCACAAGGAAAAATTAAAATTACCAGACTGAGATAATATTGTTGGCAAGTGAAATCGATCAATCACAAGCTGTCCTTGGTTGCCTACCTTTATTCGGACTAGGCCTTGCGAATCGATTCGGAATTTGATGACATTACTCGCTATATGTCACTAAAATATTCCTAGCGGAATGTTGACATTCCGATAACATCCGATAAGGATGATTTTGTTGACTTTGAGTAGCGCGAAATTTGAAAACGCTTCGAATTTAAAATCTTTTAGTTTAGCTTCATGAATCATTGTTCGTAAGATACATACAGAAAAAGTATTATCACATACCGATAACATTTTCAATGATAATGTCGCTAATAATTTCCATTTATCTGTGTCTACCGATACGCGAGGCCTAATCGGGAAATGACATCCAAGATATGCAATTTGATTATTACAGCATGTGATTTGTATGCAAACAGTAAGGATAACCTTAGCATAAACTATTTCCTTATATTTTTATCGGGTCCCTCGATTGACGTAAATTATAAAACTCCATTACAAAGTCTTCATAGCTGAAATACATATAGAGTTTGTACGATAGTTAATACGATAAGGTCAGAAGTCCGCAAATCTATCCATTGACTAGGGATTTGGCCGTTCGAATGAACTGTTCGCACGCAGCAGTATTCATTCGCGAATGAATTACTCCGTTTTTTATCAAAATATCGAACTGTAAACGCAGCTAACTCTTTCGAATTTTGATAGTAAGTGGGCGGTCGATCATAACAAACCTTTGGAAAATCATAATAAACGTTTGGCCATAATCAGAATAATGGGAATGATCGTAATACTTTGTTCGTTCTGGCGATCGATCGTGCTGCCAAAAACCAACTACGGCTGACATTGGGATTCTGAATTTGGGTTGAACATAAAACTTTATTTTATTCATACGGAAATCCTCCAAAACTCCATGAAATTGGAAAAGAAACAATTTTTTAAAATTATTTATCTTGTTCTGCATCTTTTACATTTGTATAGTGCAGGAAATAGATGGAATTTTGCTAAAATAAATAATGGTATCGTAACCCAGTGTCGATTCCCTGGCTGTAATGTAAATTACTGTATCAAGTTTTAATATGATAAGAACTTCTCCAATGATAAAAATGCTGGAACCGAAATACATTGGTTTTATGACCAGAAACAAAAACAACGGTCATTTTGCATAAATATGTTCAAAAAACGGCGAAATGTATACGTGAATATGTATTACAAAAAATATGTACTACGATAAAGACAAAATATGCAAAATACGTAAGAGAAAGTTGCCGTCAAAAGCATTGTTTTTTATAGATTCGTCAAGAGCCAAATCCTCGGATTCGTTCGCCAAGTAATATGAAAACATACACAATTCCTTGGCCTAGTAATCCTAGTTTAAACCAACAAGGGAACCGCCCGAGGTGCCCCCCCTAATCGCATATACCAGTCATACTGTCTTGATCAGCATTTTTTTCTAGTTCCGAATAAGGTTTGTTTTCTCTGCAGAAACATCAGAGTGATTTTTAATTTTAATTTTTGTATCTGAAATGGTGTACTTACAATGCATAGGAGTATACAACATCGAATGAATATTAACCCCACCATGCGGAATCCCATCTGTCCGATAATTTCCCCTGTCGGTAGGGGGTTACAACAAACCTTCTCTCTCATGTGACGCATGTCCGAATTGGAGAATAACATCGAATTTGAGTAAGGATGTTTACCCTCACCCAAATAATGGAAGAATTTTATAAAAAAATTAAAATTAAAAATCACTCTGATGTTTCTGCAGAGAAAATAAAGCCTATTCGTAACCAGAAAAAAATGCTGATCAAGACAGTATGACTGGTATATGCGATTGGGGGGGGCACCTCGGGCGGTTCCCTTGTAAGTTGAAACTACTACAGGAGAATAGCAGGGGCATGTGTCAAATAATTAAAGATAAAAAAACGAAGCAACTAGTTATTGAAGGAGTTGTGAATCTTGGCGAATGGACACCAATCTGAAACAAAATTATGAACAAACCAACGATTGATGAAAATATCGAGCAAATAGAGATATTGTAGATAAAACTGGGCTTATGATTTTACTACATCGCAAATTCAACATTATGGATTAACTAACCAATAAATCAAAGACCATTCCTCGTGACCCTATGATTATGGTCAAGCCATTACATCGTAAAATTTTCTGTTAAATTCTCTTTCCTCTACATCCCACGGAGATTCGGGACGTTTATATGTCCAATATCTAACTCCTCTCATTGCTGCTCCAGCTCTTGCAGAGCCTGCGTAGTCGCTTCTTTTACGAAGTATGCGACATTGACGGTAATGGACGTTAATTTCTTTGAAAAAAAGAACAATTATTAGCAATAGCTTAATATACAATTTTTGAGTCCACAAAAAATCATTTTCGTTCTCATACCACTGCGGGCGCAATTGCAAGTTGCTTTTGCGCTTTCTGTTTCAGCACATCTATTGAATCCGTCGTAACAAAGGTCGCAGTAACATTGTTCCTGATCTTCTTCCACTTTTCCTGCTCAAAAAATCATAGTCAATTTACAATTTTTTTGTGCTTAAGAGTATGTTTAAGGTTAGTGGTTCTTACCGAAACACTCTGCGAAACATTGAGAGATCTCCATTGGATACTGTCCCACGTTGTTAACTTTTCTTAGGTAAATGCAAGTCTTTTCTTCCATGTCACTGTCTATGTCCCATTTACATTTTTCGTGGCAATTAAGAAACGGATTATGCCTCCGGTTTCCACCTTCACAGAAGCAAGGGATACTTGTGAGCTGTCTATATTATAGGCTTGCGCTAGAGTTAAAATTGTGTGATCGTGTTGTACAACGTAAACATAAGTACCGGAAAATCTGTCAAAATTTACATCTACTCCCTCAAAGGGCGTCGTTGACGTACTAAAAATAGCATTGACGGCCCCAAAAATAATAGCGATTTTCACTAGCAATCGCATTTTAATGAATAGCATGAACTACGTGTTTTCTTTAAAAATCTTCCCTGATAAAGCTTCTTTTCAAGTGTGTTAATGACAACTAATTAATACTTTTACTAGTTGACTATAAAATTAACAATTATCATTAGTTTAATTGCCACGGAAAAGTGTCTGCTTAAAAAACAAAATACTGTTGCACAATAACGCATTAAAGAATGTAATTACAAGATTCGCTGCACAATTGTCGCATTAATTTCAACTCAAAATTGTCAGTAAACCCGTCGGGAGGCACATGGCACAGATTATTTAAGTTTGGTCTCCATGTCTTACAAGGGAACCCCCGAACAGTACACCTATAATCGTATATAAAATATATCTAGTCTAGATCAGTTTATTAGGCTGATTATGAATTCGTTTTTAGTTTTTTAGTAAAAAGACTACAGTAATTCTTTATTTTTATTTTTATTCCAAATACTCCGTAACTTTGAACGCATATTGGTGTCACTACAGAAATTAACTGACTTTGAGGTAATACGTTTTCCTACACTCTTGTGAAAAGGTTGGTGGACGTTATGTTAGTATATTTGAATGGCGAAGCCAAGCTATGGTGCTGATCCGGTACAGTCCCTATGCTATTATAGTGCATGGTAAACCAAAAAAAAAATTGTAATATAAAATAACTCAAATATTGTTTTACAAAAACTGAAAGCGGACTTGTAATACGGGCAAAAAAACTGATCTTGATTGGATGCATTTTATATGGGATTAGGGGAGTACAGTTCGGGGGGTTCACTTGTTAAACCGCTTAAACATGATGAGCCGCTATTTATTTCTAGGTGATGGCAGTGCAATTGTGAAAAAGGTAATTTTTAGGAAAAATCATAAACACGGAGAAAAGCATGAAATATTAGTAATATTACCAGTATAATGTTTATAGACAACGATTATACTAATGGTTATACATCGTTTACGCTAAAACCATAATGAGCAAAAACAAGGGTCCTGCCGAACGTTGAGGTGTTGGAGGTGGAATAAATTATTGATCGGTTTTATAATTAATTTGAAAGTTTTTTTTGTCCGAAGTGTCTCTACTACATGCAGACTGTATAAGGTTCGCTATGACACAAAAATCAAGTGTACACATGCACTGTCTTGATGACACATTTTTGTGGACCAACAAAGGAGAATTTGAGGCACCTACCATTCGTATTCCTGCAAATAAAGTCAGGGCTAATGTTCTCACTAAAACAGTGTCCACCAATCGAATATGACTTCGGTGATAGTAACGGTAGTGTGGAAAAAGTAGAAAGCCTCATTTGAGCAATTTCATGAGGTGGAACATGTTTGCATTGCATGTTCCTTCTTTGTTCCTTTGATTCGAGGGACATCTCCCTCTAGGGCTAATTTAGTTAGTTAGACCCTGCTCATCCCTCCTTTCATTTCAAGTTTAGCTTACGTGGATGATGAGCAGGCTTTTTTGTTAGGTAAATAACCTCTCCGCTGACGTGTAATTCATCGTCAGTATTTTTCCCTTTATGTGTAATATTGGGACAGGCATCTTCAATGCTTGTCCTGGNAGGATCCTAGAAGCTTCCTGAAGGCGCTTAATTATCCAACAGGTAGTATATTATGTACATGATTGATAATGTCTGTTCCTGCGAAGTTAATGACGGGCGGGAAAAGTCCTTATTACGGATTCAATTACCGTAAATTAGCGACTTCAAATTTGTGTTATTTACTCCAAAACATTCGTATCTGCATAGGCGCAGCAACCGGGGGGACGGGGGGGATATTGTCCCCCCCTGAGAAGCCGTGACCCCCCTGAAATTTGGCACGAGACACTAAAAATCACAATTTTTTCCTTCCAAAAACTTTTTCGGCTCGCTTCGCTCGCCAATTTGTCCTTTTTACTCTTTCTAAACTTTCATTCCCAAAATATGTGTACAAAAAGTGAAATTAAGACTAGATAAAATTTTTAGGTTAGCTTGTCTCCCCCTGAGCTAATAGAGTTCATGCGCCTATGCGTATCTGATTCACCAAATCCGTGATTTTTCTTATATTCTGACTGAAAATATGATTAAGTATTAGATAACAATAAAATGGCAATAAGATGGATAAGACCGTCGCCACCCGTAGCATTAATGCAGTTCGTAAAAGTCTGCATCAAAAGCTTGGAGAAATAGAATTTCTTCTTAATATGAATTAATCGGTTCCACAAATTTACATATCTTGAGTTGGGACGTGCTTTGTAGTTATTGGGTTATTCCATGCAGTTAATAAAATTCAGTTTATACGTATTTCACGGTTATCCGTTCGTTCATAAATGGCTTAGGACACTCTAATCCGCAACAAAGCCAGTTAATACTAAACTTTGACGTTTCGACACAAAAAACGCCGAAGGATATTCACGGCTGCTGCTCGGTTCACACACATTAAACGCAACTGAATGGTTTACAAAATTTTATTACAAATTATTTTATCGGCAAATCAAATGAAATCTTTATGGTGCAGAAGGTAAGAACTGACTTTGTGCCCTATTCCTTTCCGTTCTGTATTTTCTACATCAGCATCATTTGCTTATTTTCTACTTCAGAGCGTTTATCCCAAATCAGCGATAGTGTTCATCTTGTTGTTCACAGGGTTCTGCAAACCACCAAGAGGCAGTCCACACCACAATTTTTACACCACAGACAATAGCTCCACCGACCACTCCACCAAAATCATTCCACCAAAAATT
>JAHZMX010000079.1:0-10098 GCA_027743895.1 Seira musarum
CTTCCAAAAGAACGAAACGAAACCGGCGAAATTGCATCTTTTTGATTGTACTTGTAGTCATTCTTCTTCCCATTGTCATTTCTCCTCCATTTCATGTAAACAAGATGTAGTTGGAGTAGGTAATCATGAAATGAAAAGAGCGGAAGAATTATCTATCCTCAATTCATTTTCATTCCTTTCAAGAGGGATGCATCATACTGTACTCATCCCGGGCATTCCCAATTCCGTCCCTTTCACATTTTCCGGAGTGGTTAAGAGAAAATCCTCTCTCTTTTTTGTGATGTGTGGGAGTAATAAATAATTCCTCTATCTTTTCCATTTTTCTCGCCTCGCCTTTCTCCCTATTCTTTTTTTTCTGGTGACAGCTTCCCCACAAGAAAAAACCGCATTCACTGTGCTCACCATCATCACTACCACCAACATCATCATCATCGTCATCATAGAGGAATGGGAATCTACTGAGGGATTTTCTCCTTTTATTTTTAATCCAGTTTGGTACACTTCACTCCGAAAAAATCCCATCTTGTCACCCAATTACATTCATACTTAACTTTGTTCCCCCAATTTTTTTTATTTGCGATTTAAATAGGAAAAGAAATTGCTTTAGTGTGTAGCCGCCTTGTCTGAGTTGTCTCCTTTAATTCTTCACTTTTGGGACCTCCCACGCACCCGCATCATCCTACAGCTATAATTAGAACATGAATAACTTTATTTTTTCTATTTTTTTCTATTATTCGGTGGTGGTCCTGCGAAGACTCTTAAGCACGATCTCCTGAATCCGCAAGAAATATTCATCTTTTTTGGCAATTTTAAAGTCATTGACTATCAGCAGAGAATATAATCAGCAACATTTTTTGGACTCTTCTTTTTTAAATAAAATCTGTGCTCTTAGCCGCGAACTAAACCACACACGTACGCAGACCATCATTATTATTATGATAAAAAACAAACAATGCATAAAAGGCATGCAGTCCTCGCTGCACTTCTTTTGTCCTCATGATTGAGTTGACGATGATCATATTATCATGAAAGATCAGGAAGGATGATTATCTTCATTTCAGCAATCTGTCGTTTGTTTGTTTAGACTTTTGAATTTTTTTTCAGTGTTTCTTACCCTCTACATTGTAATGTTGTTACAATGTGGGAACAGTGTCAAAAACTTGACTTCAAAATAAAGGAAAAACGTGAGCAATTCAGAGAAAAACTTTTTGTCGTGGCTTTGGTTTAAAACTAGCCTTAGATCATATTATCATGAAAGATCAGGAAGGATGATTATCTTCATTTCAGCAATCTGTCGTTTGTTTGTTTAGACTTTTGAATTTTTTTCAGTGTTTCTTACCCTCTACATTGTAATGTTGTTACAATGTGGGAACAGTGTCAAAAACTTGACTTCAGAATAAAGGAAAAACGTGAGCAATTCAGAGAAAAACTTTGTGTCGTGGCTTTGGTTTAAAACTAGCCTTTTGGGAGTATAATATGTTATCTAAAAAGCCGCATCGAGCCAGTCGGTTTTCTAGAGTTATCCGCGAATCGAGTCATTTATGAATACTATGCCGTGATGATATTACGATATGATACGACGCTCCAGAGAGAACGCATTGCTGTGTGGTTAGATTTTGTTTGGTTTGGCTATGATATGGTCTTTTGATCGATCGATAAAAAACAAATTCGTGGAGTGTGGAGAGTCGAGGGTATGGCCAAATACACATGACTTATTTTTTTGCAAAAACAAAGAATGCATTTTTATTCCATGGTACTCCCTGCAGATGACTATTTTTATTTGAACAATGTAACGTAAATGCTATATTTTATGAATAACACATGACTTATTTTTTGCAAAAACAAAGAATGCATTTTTATTCCATGGTACTCCCTGCAGATGACTATTTTTATTTGAACAATGTAACGTAAATGCTATATTTTATGAATTTTATGGTGATGGTACCGGCTTATCTTAGAAATCTATTGTTTTACTTATATTGTTTTCACAAATTCGCTTCTCAATGCCCCAGTACCTGCTATTGCGATCCTTTCTTTCTCTGCATACGATTTCTATACAAAATTATCCCATGATGCTCTTCTACTCCGGTTCTGACTCGGCGATAATGAAAAATGATGAAGAGGTGGAGATAAAATGGTGAAGTCGAGGAGTAGGAGTGAATGAATTGATCATTTGAGAATCATTAATATGTTTTCTGAAGGAGGGTAGGTACATTTTTTAGGTTGGACTGGTGACATGCCCAGCCAGCGAACCTATCATTACGGGAAAAGGTGCTTCATTTACAGGGTTCATTTTATATTCTATTGTTTTACCAGCACCAGCGCTTTCCAGGAATGGGAATCGTATGGCAAAAAGCAAGAGAATTACTTTTTTTGTTACGATTATGATGCTTCCTTCATTGAAAGTACGCTTTAATATGTTGCATGTATTTTATTTGAGAAAGGTAAAAAATCCTTTGAAACAGAAGCATAAAACGACAAATCTTCGTGGTCGGAAACTTTATGAAAAAGGCTGAACCCGAACAATTTTTTTGGAGACTTAAAGTCTTCTTGCTTGATTAAAAAGTGGGACGAAACTCATTTACTCTTAATTATAGAGGACTTAAAAGCAAAGAAATTTTCTCAACTAAACTCAATATTTGTTCGAAACTTTTCTGACATTTTTGCTGCTTTTCAAAAGAATTTGTAGTAGAATTTAAAGCAGTAAACACCCATAACCAACGAGATTTTTTTACCCCTTGCCTCGAATTAATTGTGCCTAGACTTATCAATAGCTACTGCAAAATATAGTAGACACGCATGCGAAAAAAAGGTTGGATTTTTTATTCTTTTGCAATTTGCACTTTTTAATGACTTCTTGAGACTTTAGGAGCCAGCTCATCAGACATTTTCGTTTTTCAGTAGAAGTGTTCTACTCTCAGACTATTCATTCCAGCTTTGTTTACTTAGCGGGTTTGTACATCCGAAAAGGGTTTTGGTCGGTGTCTGTCTGCTCCTGCTTCTGTGTGACCATTCATTTCTTCAATTAATGTCATTTGTTCATCCAAAGAGTTACAAAAAAAAAAAAAAATAGAAATCTTATGGATTAACAATTGAAAAAAAGGATGGATATAATGTAATGTAGTGTAAGTTTGGCCCATGTAAGCAATCTCTTCGTCATCGTAATCAACTTTTTTTGTTATCTNTGAAAAAAAAGGATGGATATAATGTAATGTAGTGTAAGTTTGGCCAATGTAAGCAATCTCTTCGTCATCGTAATCAACTTTTTTTGTTATCTGTTCAGCTGTTTGTTTTGTTATCACCTTCAAATTCCCAAATTATCATTCCCTTTCTTGAGCTACATTGTTGGCATTGTTGCACACGAAGAATTTGTAATGTTATCACACATGTCATGCGTATTCATCAGGCATCTGGCGAAGCTTCCTTTATTTCATTTTTTTTTGTTTCGTTTATAATGCTATTTCTTAACCTGTGAATGACAAGGAACAAGCGTGTGATCATGATTCTTTTACAAGGCTTCCGTCGCATTTTGAACCAACTTTAACTACGTGCGGATTCATACATTTGAGATTGGAACAATATACATATTTCCTTCAGTCTTATAAGAAAGGAAAAATTGTGAACATTGTCATATGAAAACAAAGATGATTATCTTGTCATATCAAAAACTGAATTTTTTTCACACGAAAATTTGTATCTTGTCTTTTCTTTGTTAATTTACTTTTACCTTATCTAATGCCTAAAGAATTTTTGTCATTGGAGCTGAATGAGATTTTTTTGGGATAGAGTACCTAATCTCTACTCTTCTTCCTTTCCAACAAACTCAAAGTTATTCTGATTTCTTGACAGGACGGAAAAAATCCGTGATAATTAGAGGGGAGAATCAAAAATAGTTCTTGTCAGCTTACTTTTGTCTACCTTTCAGATTTTCTATTCCCAAATGACATAAGATCTGAACTAATGAATATTCATTCATTCAAGAATTTTTTTCACACCTTTTACTTGCCTTCTCGAGGGACATACGGAGAAAATCCGAATTTAATTGAGTTGAAATTTTTTTCATGGTGTAATTCAAATCCGAAAAAATGCTAATCACCAGCTTTGTCTTTCCAAACTTTTTTTTGTGATGATAATAAACTTTAGAAAAGATTTGGATCTGACTTTTACATTGACTTCAAAAAATAAAAAAATGAAAAGCATGAAAATATCCGTGTTAATTACAAACTGAACTACAAAATTGGGGATCATCATCACATCATGTTGCATTTTGTCGGCATTTTTTTTCTTTCTCATTTAAATGGGCAATAACGCAGTCATTTTAGATTATAGTTTGAGCTTTACCTTAATTTAAAAAGTCAAATAGGTAGTTTGGTAGCTGAAAGGAATGAACACTTTTTGAGTCAAAATAAAAGGCGTATTTTATTTTTTATGGGTGTCATTACAAAATAGTGAGAAATTTTTACTCGCTTTACTCATAGATGTTTTAGATAAAATAAAATAAAACGTTCAACCTTTCAAAAAATTAAGGAAATGGCAAATTCAAAATGATAAAAGTTTTAATTCATCTCTGCTCGTTTCGATAATCCGAAAAATGAGTAGGTTAGCGCCAATGACTCATTGGCAATTAAGGTATTTCAGTAATCGCTTTTATTGTTTGTAATTAACGCAAGTTACCTACCCAGAATTTTTTGAAAATACGACGGAAGCTATACTTATATGATCGGTGAATATCCAGATCCCGTTAAGCTTTGTTAATTATAGCAATCTCATTTGTCCGACTTCTGCTGGCTACATGCAGGCGTAAGGCAAAAGAAGAATGGAATCCTCTCCAAGCACCATCATCATGTTTTGTGGTGAAACAGAATTTTTAAGAGGCGAACAATTTTTTTGTGGTTTGGTTTGGTCAACACTCGAGCCCAGCAGCCTGTCTCAAGCTCCTCAGGAGGCTGTTATAACGTATTGGCCCTTTCAGTTCAGAAAAGAGAAGTATGTATCAATGTACTTGCTTCTCAAGAAGAAGTAAAGGAAAAACGGGATGTGGTCTACCAAACGAACGAACTCGAGCACAAGAAATAAGTATATGAAGCCATAGAGAGCAATCATCTGCAGAGACTCTGTAAAAAACACTAATGTCAGTAAAAAAAGGACGATGACCATAAAAACGTTTATAAGCTTTACACAGGGTTTCTCCTAAAAAGAAAATATACACCTTGTTTTTATTTTTTCACGTCTCAAGGGAAGAATGAGATGACATAAAGGACATTTTTCCTTCCTTTTTGCGGTTTCTTCTCAATGGATTTATGGGTTTTCACTTGGATGCATAAATCCAGGGCGGAGGACGATGATGACGCTCAAAAGTTTATATTCTTTTTTTTTTGCAGGGAACAATGGTTAATTCGCCTTGCTTCATGAAATCCGATATGGCATAATGAACTGCACTGGAGGTCTCTTAAGCCACGCTGGAGAATAAAAAAATGCCTCTGGATAAATACAAGAGGTCTGGGATGACTCCTGCCTGGAATCCGCTTAGAGGCTGAATTAATGTATTTCTATTGATTCTTTTATCATAACCCAATATGTATTAATTTTTTTCAGATTTATAATTCTTCAGGTTGAACAGCTTCTGTGCTTTATTCAAATCGGGCGTTAAAATTGACTTTGAGTTGACTTGAGTGTGAATGATTTATCTCTCTGGAAAAGATTTTTTTATGAATTTGAATGGAATAGAGTTTGACTTGGACTTCTCTTGCTAAGGGACCCCCACCCAAGTATATAATATTGTGTGGACACCCTGGAGTTTGCAACAATTGCCCGGCCACAAAGTGAAAGAATGGTACTCACACTCGGGCCAATACTGTAAAAAAGGATTCTTATTCCTTCGTTCGATCTTCCTCAAGCTGCGTTAATCTATATGAAGCCAACACCACAAATACATGAAAATCGTATACAGATTTCATTTAGAAAACCTTCAAGCCTGCGTCTCTTTTTTTTATTACGTAATACCGAGTCAAGATTTGGACTCTGAGGAGCAACAACAAAACAATCGATCATTAATCTTATTTCAAAAAATGTATTGTACAGGTAAAAGAAGGAGGATATATGAAATGAAGGATGGAACGAAAAATAAGATGATGAACCCCATCAAAATACGAAAGAAAAAAGATTTCTCGCTTCATCTTCAGCTTTTGCAGGTCCATTTTACATGAACATTGACTAATCGGTTTTTGCTTTCTTGTATATCGTACCATAAAGCCTGAAATGGAAAGGTTTTGAATCTTCCGTCTTCACATGCATCCTTTTTTTCATCCAAAAGCAATTTCCATTTTCTATATACGATCATCAAAGTATAAAGCTTGAGAAAATACTTGAGAGGAGACTTATTCATGAATCTGTAAAAGTAACCAGCCTTTTCCATGCTTCATATCTCTTCGTTTTCATTACTTTTTCATATCTTGTTTTGAGTTTGTAGAAATTATTAGTGCGATTATTAATGTTACCGTTTCGACTTAAATGGTTTGGGAAGACAAGCAGGCTTGAAAAAAAAATCATTTCAGAACCCTGCTTTTGATGAACATGACATACATATCGCATCGAAGAGAAAAATTGCGCAAGATAACTTAAAAAATGAGAATCGAGATCGTTGGGATTCACTCCATTGATGATCTATCCAGTTTAAATGAAGCAAAAAAGTATTTCCTTTGTAATGTATTCAGTCGGTCTAGAAATCTTCAAAAGCACTTCTGATTTTTAAAAAAGATAATCTTTGAATCGAGATGATGTGATTAGGTTTAAAGAGTCGATCATTTGTGCTCAGGTTCAGACGTTATTATTACGCATTGATTCCATTTCGCAACAAAAATCCCATGATGGACCATGCTAGATATTTTATTGGAGATTGGAGAAAGTTATATATATTCAGGATTCACGATGCACATTACTTGCATTGCATTGTTTGCTTGCACGATTATTTTTATAATCAGAAAACTGGACTAAAAGTCATTTACTTTTGTTGTCCATCAAATGTTGGAAATCAAACAAACGCCCTAAGCAACAGAAATGACTTGGGACAAAAAAAACAGACGATTAATTGGACACAGCTGACTAAAAATAACTCCACTAGACTAGAAAGGGGCACGTTGTGGACCGTGGATAATGGGTTTGACTGGAAATTAAAAAGTTTAACTTAAAATTCTTAAGCTTATTATGTATTTGGATTAAATTTTCCGTTGACTTGTATAGTGTTCATTTAATTTTAGTTTCAAAATCATTCCTAAGTGCTTTGAATTGTATAGTTATAATCAAGTAGTAAAGTTTAAAACGTTATATCCCGAACTAACTAAACAACTGGAGAATGTCACTCACTCGTGAATAGTAAGCTTTAACGTTTCTATCAAATATTGTGTCAGTTTAATTCAAAAGTGATAATCTTGTCCATTTGTCATTTAGTCGTGTAGTACTTCCTCTATCTGTGGAGGAGTTCCATCGAGGTAGAGAATGGCACCACGCGGAGAAACTGAAACTCGACTTGAAGATGCTTCAGGATCATCAGCAACAACATGGAGATTGTCCATGTAACAATAAGTTCCATGAAGATGTTATCGTGACGGAACCTGTGAAAGCGATACCTTTCTTCCATGATCAGACTGGCATGCCAAACCTACCTGGAGAACATTCGATCAAGCACTACGGACAGTAAGATATATACAAATATTACAATTGGTGCAGTTGATGTCCGCAGGTTAAATTAATTATTATGGTGTCGACTTGTGTGTAAATTTTTAGAGTTCCGGAGTCTGTGGGTGTCTGCTCTCAAGTTTATCAAAGCTTCATGTCAGCGCTAGATGTGTTTGCTACAAATCTGATTCAAGTGACGGAGGTGGAATCCTGGGATGCGTTTCCATATTTCTGCTCAATTTCGACTAACCGTTATTTAGGTGACGCCTTTGTTACTATCATTGAGGGAAGATGCGTTGCTGGGAACTGTACGGAAGATAACGCCTTAAATCTACCTGAGAATATTTTGAAGAAGAGAGAAGTTATTGTGGTGGACATCGCCGGAGATGTTGATTCTGAAGACTACCGGGACGGAAAGGATCCGGTCATTTTTAAATCGTCAAAAACTGGACGTGGTCCCCTCAAAACCAATGAATGGTTTGACAGTGTTGAGCCTTGCATGACCCTTTACGTCGTCGTCTCAATAAAATGTAAACTTTGGGGATTTGGACTCTCAGGTGTTTTGGAAAGAAAACTTCACAAAGGAGTTGAAAGGGCGATGCTTCTACATCATCGGGAACTTTACTGTTTGATTGATGAGTGGATTGATACTTCCATGGAGGAGATTAAAGCTACAGTTGAAGAATTATCCAGTGATATCAAGTCATACATTTCAAGTGGCGATCGAGAAGCTAACAATAACGATACAAAAAAACAGCGGGACGAAAACGGCAATGAAGGTCGTAGAGGGCCTGTTAACCAGGATCCAAATATAGTAAGTCCTGCTGTCGAGGAATCGTATGTGCGCAAGTTTACGCCAATAGATTGCTGCTTTTTTTGTTCTAATTGTCGCTCTCGTTCTTGGCCTCTCTCCTGCATCGGAGTAGATGCTGTGGCAAAATTAATCCCTCAATCCTAATCCATTTCGCTGCAAGATCTCGGAGATTTTAACGGATTTTGGTTTCGCATCGACTTTGATTTAAGTTTAAATTAAAGGTAAAACTAATTTACATTTTCAAGGGAAAGTATTCAAAATTATTTCGGTGATATACCTAAACATTCAAAATTCTAAATATTAAAGTGATTCCAAAGAAAGTGTAAAAGTTCTATATACTTAGATACGAAAATTGCTATAAGAGCTCCGTTCTGTTTCTTGTTTTAATAAATTCAATTTGTTTTAAAAATGTTTGTCTAATGAAACTTGAAAAACTTTTGATTTCTTCTCCTAACGTTTATGATTTTGTTCATGTACTTTTATAGACTTTGTTGAATGCTGTATTTGTTTGCTTCATCCTGCTCGATTGTGATTAATTCTAGTGACCATGCATCGCAATTTTCAATTTTACCGTTTCTTTTCACTTAATTTTTTAAGACCTGAATTATATGATTCTGTGATACGTATAAGCCTCAGATTTGGGCTTAAATCGAATTGACTCTTTCTTTTTCAATTCTCTCACATCAACCAAAAGCATTTTTGATGTGATTATAATATGTGGTCCGCAGGGGAAGATGATTAGTTTTAAAACTGTTCCTGCATGCGGCTATTCAGGCTTTGTGTACTCATTCCGTGCTCGCGGGTATCCGGTGCTTTATGCTCAATTTCCATTTTATTTCCTTTCTCCCTTAAGTCAAAATGTTGTTAAAGTAAAATTCTAGGAAAAATAAAAAAGCATTTTTGATGCAATTATAATATGTGGTCCGCAGGGGAAGATGATTAGTTTTAAAACTGTTCCTGCATGCGGCTATTCAGGCTTTGTGTACTCCTTCCGTGCTCGCGGGTATCCGGTGCTTTATGCTCAATTTCCATTTTATTTCCTTTCTCCCTCAAGTCAAAATGTTGTTAAAGTAAAATTCTAGGAAAAATTTGCAATTTACTTCCACACGCAGACCACAAAAAATGCCGAAAAAGATTATTTCACGTGGTGATTTCCCGATTTTTTTTCGGTCTTATTATTAGGGACGCTGCGCTGCTTGCTGACATGAAGGCAGAAAGAATCGCTGTTTTATTCAGCTTCTAACGTATATTACGGATGATGGCACAAGCTTTTTTTTGCCGAAATCGGAAGAATGCGTAAAAAGTCTACTGGGAATCATCTCGAGGCATAATACGTTCAAAACATCATTTTCTTGCTCTGGTCAACGCAACGCTGAATTTTTTTTTATTAAAAAGGCTTTAATTTGAAACATGAACATGACAGAATCGTCCTTTTTTTCTCGAGAGAATGTGAAAATGTTGCTGTTGTAAAAAATATCAAATTTTCTGCATATTAATCCATGTAAACAAATTCCTTCGCGCTTTGACTCACTCGAGAAAAAAAACAACAAAAATTAGGAGTTTTTCATGCTTTTTCGTAATAGATTATCCATCATTCCATCCATCCTTCA